>JAGDQP010040517.1:0-17264 GCA_022664845.1 Lepisma saccharinum | reverse complement strand
ACTTAGGCCTGGGCTGACCACTTACCACATACTTTCCTCTATCCTGTTCCGGTCTGAGCATTAGATGCCTAATGGCCATGAATAAATTTTCAACATTTACATGGAGCACCATGAAAATTACTAACCAGAAATGGCCAACGTGGGTTTCAATCGATTTATTTTGTCCAACTGAGGAAACGCATATCGTTCTTGACGTGGCAATATGTCGTAAACAATTACATTTTAAATGAGCTTCATTTTTAAATATTTTTTTTAAACTTAAACGGCTATATTGACAGCGCAAAGGGCAAATTAACACACGGTCTTCATAAGGGAACAAGGATTTTTTTTAAAGGATCAAATTGAGTTATGAGCAAAAGGCATTATTTTATGTATATGCCTACTTTCATTTAATTTTTCAATTTAAGCCTCATTAATTTACTTCTTGCGTGGTTTATATATGAGTCTCTTTGAGCAAAAATGCATTTGTAAGATACGATATTTCGTGAGTCCTGAACACATTGCTAAAATAAAATGACTTGTGATGAGAGTTACGACATATTGCCGTGTCATGAATTGTTCCAAATTGTCGCCATTTTGATATGTATGAAAACAACTTCTATCACAGACACTCAATCACACGATTTTCTTATACAAAATAATTACACTAGGTTTATAACATAATAATTAAAATAATTAAGTTACAGAGAAAGTTAGTTTCCACGTACCTTATTTACTGCAACACAGGAGCCTGAATTACAAACTGTTATTATTTACTCTTCTTTCTTCGAGTTGAAATCACTTCAAACCGTTATTAGACGTTGTTGCGTATACTGTAGGTGGCGTGTTATGTCTAGCAGTTTTACTTCGGATATAAGTCAAGCAGCCAGTGGCGCTTCAGAATTGCTAGGTTAAAATTATAGAAAAAAGCACATATTACATTATAAATTAATAGTTAGACTAGTGGACAGTGCAGAAAAGGGATCTACTACTAAAACAGTGGACCTGGAAACATTTAGACGACAGACACCTGTGCAAAAGATAATGTGTTGCTTTTAAGAACTTCAGATAAACAAAAATAATCCGTTGGTATAGAAATGTATGTT
Source organism: Lepisma saccharinum (assembly GCA_022664845.1). Taxonomy (NCBI): domain Eukaryota; kingdom Metazoa; phylum Arthropoda; class Insecta; order Zygentoma; family Lepismatidae; genus Lepisma; species Lepisma saccharinum. The sequence continues at coordinate 16,179 of JAGDQP010040517.1, read as the reverse complement.
TTTCTTCTTCTTTAAACCACACAAAGGATTTGAGTATTTCCCCAATTGTGTATAGAAAGGAACGTTAATTTTGTATAGAAACGAAAGGACTTTCTTAACTTTAATTTGAGCAGACATAAGTAATAAAAAGGAGAATACTTAACAATGACAATACAGCGAAGATTCCGCAAGGATTTTCAGTTTTTTTTTTGGGGGGGGGGTAAACAGAGTTTTGCACATTTTCTATCGATTTTTGACTGCAAAAATGTTAAAGTTTGGGGGATGTTCTCGAGCATTTCGGGATACCCCCACATGGCGTGTCTGGTGGAATCACTGCAATAAACCTAAAATTGGAATTTGGAAGCTCGGTTTGTCATGGTGCGGGCAATTTTGATTGTTTTTATAAAGGCTTTTTTTACAGTTTCAGAAGGTAAATATATGATTGTACGCTAACTGGCGGCTTGTGCGCTTCATTCGGAGTCAATCTTATCTTAAAAGTGATGCAGTGACGTACGGAGCCGCCGTAGCTCAGTGATAGAGCGTTGGCGTAGCATTCGGGATGTCACGGTGGGTTCGATCCTAGCGGCCGACCATCCTGACAGTTTTTCCTGTCAAAACAGGCAAATGCCTGGATGGCATCTTCAACATAGGCTCTTGCCGACACATTCCCCAAACCTTTCCCATCCTCTATTCCGACCTGAGCCTTAGATGCCTAGAGGCCTTTCAATTCAATTCAATTGATGTAGTGACGTCATTTCCCAGACAAGACAAGCTTAGGATGTAACTACGTGTTTCAAAAATTGGAAGGATGTATAGTTTAATTTGTTTACCTATTCATATTTGTATAGAGTTAAATTATTAAACTGGAAAATAGGTTCTAACGTTAAAGTAGAATTTTGATTAAGCACCTGGGCAATCTTGAGACTTTCTAAGAATGGAACCTAGAGTTTATGTTAAATTGGCATCTCAACACTATACCTTCAACCTACCTGATATATAATGCATATTAAACTCTTCTTTAAAACTGTGCATTTAGAAAAACGCTTCACAAGCACAAAAATCATACTACTACTATAAATTACCTGAGCCATCCATTTTCTTTAAAAATAATGAAGAGGCACAAATACAAATGACAAATAATGTAATGTGAGCTACTATTGGGGTGTAATGAGCTTGAAAAAAAAATGTTAAAAATGTACAGAAAGTGAGATAAATGTGCTCCCTTAGTAGTGCTGCAAATGTGCTCGAAAACGCTAAAAAAAAATCTTAGGATTATAGTGCTTTTATTATGTTCAAATAATGCACCCCGATTTATGTAGTACTTGTAATGGAAACATTCGAACATTTTACAGCACCTTATTACACAATTGGTATACTTTTAAAACACATTCCTGCTTTTGAAAGTGCCCTAAAAGTGTAAGAAGGTTTTTTTTTACAGTGTAGGGTTAGAAAGGTGATTGAAGTGTCATTGGAAAAGTTTTCTCGAGACTAGCTCAAACTCTCATCATTCATCCAGATTTCAGGGGGTGCTAGAGATAGGGACGTTGCCAGATATGGGGGCCAATTTATGTCTTTGGAACTTATCTCCCGGACTTGTTCAGGACTTAGGCATAACTGAATTCTCAACAATATAATTTAAAGAACAACCATGTGAATGGTTCGTGTTTCTGTTCAGTTTCATATTCCGGCTACTTCCACGTCTTTAACATGAAACTGCTCATGCTTAGACTGTAAATTACCGAAATACGACCCAATAATGACAGCGTTTCCTAGGTTCTAAAGAATAACATTTAGGATACCTGTTTTCAAGTAACGACGCAAGATAATTTCTTTGAAAAAGTCCAAATTATTTAGAATATGTTATTTTGGAATCAAACACATCTTCCCTCAAAATTTCTTTCTCTACCTTCGCGACCACCTTCCTAATCCAGCGCCTCAGTATCGCAATCCAGTAAGGGAATATATCTTCTATTCTTGGTACGTTGCCTCCTGGAAAGGCATTAGATGAGATTTTCCAACTTGTAACAACTACTCTCTTGCTAGCCACCCTTACCACGATAAGATCCTAGATAATTCTGAAATGAGCAAAATGTACTCTTACAGAAGTTATCCAGAATCCCACAGTAATAAGTATGGCCAACGAAAATAGTTGAAACAAAGGGGAGGATCCTCTAAAGGACCCCACAATTAAAGCCTCTATTATGGGATAGGTAATTGAGTTGATATTGAATTTGAAAAACAAAACTAGATTTCATTTTGCATAAAACTTATAATGCGAATTAATAGTTCTTTGAATTTCACAAAATTTGACAAACAACTACAAAGTGAACCTGTTCCAATAAAGGCTCTGATCAACATAACTCAAAAATCGAAATATTCTTAGAAAGGATTACACTCGTAAATGTACACACTAAATATACAAATATACATCTATATATGACACACAAATAATCAGACTTGATATCTCGAAATTCAATATATCCAACCATAAAAAAATAGACTTTACTTGTTGAATTCCTATATACCCAACTTGTGGTTTTCACTCTACTACGAAAGGAATCCTTTATCCAGTAATATGATCCGTAATAGAACACAACGGGATACCAGAATACCAAATTCGAACTTAATACGACGAATAATAACGACGATACAAGGTAATGGGAACGATCCCTGCTACCGGCTAACCTTTCCACGTGGTCACTCACGAATCTGAAAATTTGAATTTCTGAATTATTCCTTCTGACATCGCAAGTACATAACTTAGAAAGATAATCCCTACAACTTATAACCAATATTAGCGACAAATAACTTAGGATGGCAAAAGATTGAGTAGATACAAAACTCGCCACTCTCAAACTCAATTTACGTGCAATCTCGGACAAAATCGATAGAATTGCAACAAACTTATATACGACATTCCACGACGTACATAGACTACTTCCGCAACAAACTGCTTCCGAAATAATACTGTTCCCCACGGTTGAGGAATTTACTTCATCCGACGAAGTTGGAAGATCATCAGAAAAATCACACTTACCAATACATTCGCAAAACAGACAATTGTCCGAAATATTTCCAAACAAACTCGTAGACGCAAATTGAAAATCCCACAAAGATGGTAATTAGGAATCCAAGCAATGCTGTAGCCTTCATATATGTAACTCTACGATCTCTATACTAATTCAATATAAGATGGAGCTAATTTCACACACCTTGCCCCTATTGCCTCACAGGTAATTATATCGACACGTGGCTCTCTCACATTTCACGAACATTTCTTAGTTACAATTTTAACTGTGAGGCGGCTCTGTGATACAAATTTTCTCACTTCTTACTGCAACTAAACACTGTACACAAATATAATTCAAAGTTACTAAAAACAACTAAAAAAAAATACCAGAATATTTCGGTGGGATAAAAGTGTAACGAAACTACAAAATGTTCGTTACAAACTTTAAAGATTCTTTTTAGAGATTTTTTTCAAAGTTTGTTTAAATTTGATATTTATTTATTTATTTAGGAAGAATGCAACAGGCGTATGCCCAGTTATGGTATTCTGTAAAAAGTAAATTACAATTAAGTTTTTTCTTTGCATTACCAGGAATGCTTAGTAACATATAATCAGTCCCTACTCTCAATATTATCAACAAAATATAAACACAATATATACTAAACACAAGAGAAATACATCACAATATAAAGTCAAATTTAAAATAACCATAGCTAATTCAAGTGCAGTAGTAATGCATACGTAATATATGTAAGTTAATACTATACAATGAAAAAACACAAAATAAATAAACAAATATAGATATAAGAATAAGATAAGACTGATAATACAAAAATAATTAAATGTTTTATAATTCCCTTTTAGGTTTGTATGTGCCCAACGTAAGTTTCTTTTTTTTGTCATCCCATGTTTATAAACTAGAACTTAGTATAGTAATTTTGCTTGCTTTAGAATAATTATATTAAATTATTCTGAAAACTTCTTTGGCATTGATTACATATGTCTACCTCGTTTTTCATTCCACATAATTTATTGTACGAAAAGCACATTCTCCAAATGGGTGACTTTTTCAGAATCTCAGTTTGCGCTTTCCTACAGCGGAAAAGGCCTTTGTTATCCATTCGGATTCTAGTATCCGGTATCCGAAATTGGATTTCAGAGAGTAAGTCTATACTATCTACGCAGTTATGAATTAATTTATAAAGAAAGAGTGAGTCAATTATGATTCTCCTGTTCTCCAGCGTAAGGAGTTCAAAATTCTGAATTAGGTTTACATAATACTCAAATTTAGGATAAATTTACGTTAGGAGTCTGAGGAATTTAGATTGAATCTTTTCTATTTTCTGACAGTTAATTTGAGTGGTGGGATTCCAGATGATGGATGCATATTCAAGTTTCGGTCGAACCAATGAATAATATAATTTTTGGTATGTACTAGTCATTCTGAAATCCTTTGCTGTTCTATAAATAAATCCTAGAATTCTGAATGATTCTGCACTTATATTGTTTACATGACAATTAAACGTTAGTTTAGAGTCAAAGACGACCCCTAGATCTTTTAGTATTTCTGGTCTTGGTAAAATTGTGTTATTGATTGAGTAAGGAAACTGAATAAATTTTTGTCGTCTAGTAAATGTCATCTAAGTGCATTTTTTGATATTCAGGTCTAGTTTACTTCTGTGACACCACCTATTTAAACTATCTAAATCTACTTGTAATTGATAACAATCTTTAATTGATTCAACTTTAGAAAATATTTTAAGATCATCTGCATATAATAGTTTCTCAGAGTTTATTATACAATCAGGGAGGTCATTTATGAATAATAAAAATAGTAACTGGCCTAAATTTGAGCCCTGAGGTATTCCGGATGTCATTTCCAATTTCTTTGATACAAATTATCTGTAAAGAACGGATTGTACACGGTGTTGTAAGTAAGATGAAAGAAGTTTGACAAGCTTTTCTGTAAAATTGAAGTGCTTAAGTTTGGTAAGTAATATGCAATGGTCTACTGTGTCAAATGCTTTGGCAAAATCAGTATATATAACATCAACCTGACCGCCATTATCTAATGTTTTAGCTATAAAATCCGTGATTATTACTAACTTTTTATACGTTGATTTGTTCTGCATAAATCCATGCTGTGAGTTTCATATTACTGGTCTAACGTGAGTTATGATACGGTGATATAGACAATTTTCAAAAACTATAGCGAACGCCGAAAGAATGGTTATTGGTCTATGATTTCCAATTTCTTTTGAATTACTGGATTTCGGTATTGGGCATACTAAAGCCTCTTTCCACTGTTGTGGAAATTTGCATGTGCGTAATGAAAGATTGAATATTATGTATAACGGATATTTCAATAGTTCCGCACATCCTTTCATTACATAAGGGGGCACGCCATCTGGACCAGTTACCTTTTTAGGTTTTAACTTCTTTATTGCCACTTCTACCTCTTTCATACATATCTGAGAAATCGACAGATTGTCAAGTCTATTACTTGAATACATACAATCTCCCATTTCCATTGTTTTGTATTCAGTGTAACTTTTCTCTGTATATGGACCGAAAATAGGAAGCAAAAGCGTTAGATATATTCTAATTATCATCGATTAGCTTGCCATTAAATGCAACCGGACTGGTAGGAAGATGTCTTGATTTGCTTTTCGCCAAATTCCAAAATTGGCTTGGATCAGCAGCGACTTGATGTTCGATGTTTAATATATACAAGTTATATACATTAGCAATTTCTTTCTTTGTTTCCTTGCGCAATCTATTAAATTCACTTAAATAAAATTGATTATTTAAATCAAAGTTCTTATGCTATATACGATAATAGGCTTTAAGTTTTAGTTTGTTAATTATTTATTTTGTAAACCAACACGGATAATTTTTCGTTGATAGTTTTCTACGGGATACACATTTATCTAATACACTGTAAATAGCAGAGTAAAAGTATTCTACTGCCTCATTTACATCTCTTGTGTGTTTGAGACAGTCCCAATCTACTGCACGAAGTTCATGGTACAATATATCAAACTTAGCTTTCCTGAAGTTATAACCAGTTAAATTACGTTTAGACTTTGAATTGGTTATTCTATTGCATTTAAGAGTAATGAGTAAAGATGGGTGAAATTCGTCCTCGTTTAGAATAGGATAGTTCTCTCTATTTACTTCTATGGTTGATAAATTTGAGAAGACTAGGTCTAGGGTTCGTTCATGTCAGTTTACAACATTATTGTAAGAAGTTAAATTGTATAAAGAGCTGAAGTGTCAAAGCATTTGTGATTTTTCTGTAGAAAGTGAAAAATTAAAATCTGCATTTCTTACCTCCGGTAAATTCCAGTCAATCATGAGAAGAATAGTGCTTCCGAATGGGCAATGACATTCTATACTGAGATACAAATTTTCGTATAATTCTTCTTTCGATTTGGGTGGAAAGTATGCAATACAAATGCATATAGTGACACCATTAGAAACAAGTTTCGCAATAAAGTATTCAAATTCTGAAGCACAAAAGTCAATTACCTCAAGATTATATTTGCGAAGGGCAGCTAAGAGAACACCGCCACCTGTTCTTTTTCCTGTTATTTCACTATTGCGGTCATGTCGATAAACTACATATCTATCATCGAACAATTCCGAATTGTAATGCCCACTTGTTGTCCACGTTTCTGTGATGCCGATTACTTTATAATTACTTGCTAAGATACTACAATAGAATTCTCTCATTTTCCCCTTGAGTGATCTGACATTCTGTAAATAAACAACAAGCTGCCCATTTCTTTCACACAAACTGTTTACAACACTAGTTTCACAGAAGTCAACCTTTGTCGCACTTCCATCCCCTCATTCTGTTATATTTAGACCCTCCCTCACTTGTGTTTTTCCTTTGTAATTGTTCTGGGTAAGAGGTGTTGGTGTCCACAGAATTTGCCTTCTTTCGGGGGTGGAAGGCGGGGGTAGTCCAGGTCGTTGATCTTGAAAATCCGTCCAAATTGTCCTTTTGTACGTTACTACTAGCAGTAGTGTGCGAAGTTTTTCCTGAGATATTTAGGGATCCGGATTTGAGGTTACTAAAAACTAGATCAGGATTTTGGAAGTCTGCTAGTTGGTAGGGTTTCCCTTCAATTAAAAGTTCGTCGTAGCTTAATTTGGCCCTCATTCCCTCTGATTTTGCTCGAGTTGGGTGTGTTTTTAGTTGAGAACGAATATTTCTCACACGATATGCAAAATCTTCAGAAATCGACACAGGACAATTTCTTCCTTTGAAACCACACGCCAGCACTTCCGATTTCTTTTTAAATTCACTAAACTGAGCGATTATCGGGCGATTCTGTTCACGTCCTTTTCGAGCACCCAACCTATGGACTCGCTGAAAAGTGTGATCTGATGTGTTTATTCAAAATTCTTCCCAAAGAAATTGTCTCAGTACATTTTCACTATCACTCCAAGTTTCATTCCCTTGTTCTCGTATGTTGTAGAACACGAGGTTGCTTCTACGTGACTGGTTTTCCAGTTTGTCAATTGTTAACTCGTTTTGTATAATTTGTTGCCTGAGTTGTTCGTTTTCCTGTTGTGATTGACTGCCTGACAAACACTCTGCCCCCAGTGAGCGAGAACGTGTTTTTTACAAGCTCGTGCAAAGTTTGGGGAGATGGGAATTGGCATACAACAATACCGGCAGGTCATTGGCCTGTGGGGAGCTAGACTGAAGTGTCCGCGGAAGAAGCCCTTCTCCATGGAAGTGTCACCAAGTGGTGTATCCTTATTTTACATTGGAGTAGTGATTTCTGTGCTTCTATTAATCTCAGGAATAGAGTCGAACCCAGGGCCTGGTGCGTACACACTGGAAGATGTGACTAAGAAACTGGACGAAATGAATAACAATATTACAGGAATTAGTCGTGAAACAACTGAACTCGGTAACCAAATAAGACAATTAACAAAGCAAATAGAACAATCACAACAGGAAAACGAACAACTCAGGCAACAAATTAAACAAAACAAGTTAACAATTGACATACTGGAAAACCAATCACGTAGAAGCAACCTCGTGTTCTACAACATACGAGAACAAGGAAATGAAACTTGGAGTGATAGTGAAAATGTACTGAGACAATTTCTTTGGGAAGAATTTTGAATAAACACATCATACTGTATATAAATAATGCCAGGCAACAAAATTTAATTATTGGCATTATTATAGGGGTAGTTTTAATGAAATATATGAAATGAAATATGAAAAAGTTCAAATATTAAACCTAAAAAAAAACAGTTATGAACGTATTTTTGTTTAATAAAATTTGAAACTTTTCAGCAAAACAATATGTTTATGGCTCTTGCGGCACCTCAAGATGTTCTATGACAATGAAACTTTGTAGTCTTACTTCTGACATAAATAGGCAAATTGTGATCGCTATTAGAATGGGCAATATAGAAAAAAATCCCTATACTTTCGTTCCACCCTACTGTATATGACAAAACAAAAGTTAATGGAATAAAACAAGTATTTCACACTTTGAAGGCTCCTTTCGTAAATGGCTGTTTTCCTACTGCAGGCAAGAATTCTTTTAAACTCTGCAGCACAAAAATATGTAAAAATACTTTAACTTTGTATTTCACAGATCAAGTTCAAAAGAGTTGTTAAATTGTAACTGTATTTCTGGTTTAATAACCCACCGCGATTAGAAAATTAACGTGATATACCAAGTACGCGTCCAAAATGCACAATACCAGTTAGTAGTTAGTATGAAGGTAGTCCTACAATTCAAAACAATGATGCAATTGTGTTGACGAATTATCCCACGACACGTTCGTTTCATTGTTACGCCTTAAAGTATTTTATGAGTTTAACCAATCTTCTTTAAATCTAATAAAACTAATGATTTTATATCGTGATAGAGTATGTACATAAAGAAAAATCATTTTTAGTAATAAAATAAGTAATGCAAATACCTACTTTGCAAAATATAACTAACGCCTATACTGCCGTGTAATGTAGGGATTTTTGCACATACATTTTCGGTTGAAATTCGTGAAACCGAAAACGCTTCAATCATATTATTAACACAGCTATTCATTGAATCATGTAGAGCTTAGCTTAAACAAACCTCTTAGAAGTGATTTGTTTAACGTATATTAACATTGAATTATAATAAAACAATAGTTAAGAACTGGCTAAACTTGAAAAGCGTAAGCTTAATTCAGGGATAGAGAATGAGCTGCTTTAACACATGTTACTTTAACTGATTTCCTAGGTACTCGAAATATATGTAATTGATGTTGGTTTGGTGATTTTGCTGATTTCTCTATACTATATTATTTCTAGTAGCTAAGATGCCTAAACCAGAAGTTACTATCGCACTAGTCCATTAGTGTTTTTATGCATCCAGGATACATTTTCAGAAGACTCTGTATACTCCTCTTCACAATGTCGACGGTCAACTATTTGTTTACGGTACATGTTAATATTTCTTTGTTTCAATAATGAAAGAAAACATATCATTATCCAATTATGAGCTGCTGTGAATAAAATACTGTAGCGATTACAGTTGAGTGGTTCGGCTCTCCTCTCACAACACATCTGGTGACTGGTCAGCGTGGGATCAAACGACCAACCCCATATAGCACAAAACATGCCCAGCACATCCTGTGGCGCTTTCACCCGGGACCATGAGACGATCCCGGATGGTCCCATGGGATGCCCGGGACGGCCTAGGGACTTACGCGGGAAGTCCAGATGTCTGCTTAAGTCCCGGGAAACTGGACGACCCGTAGGACTCCTGCAGGGTCAAACCCGTGGGATGCCCGAGACATTGGTGGGATCCTGATGTGAATTGTATGGGTCGTCTTAACGGAAACCCGTATATAGGATAAGTCACCAGCCGTGAGATATTCTACCACGATATTTCTCCTGGAAATGTCAATTGAAGCTAGAGCCTATTCTTGGCTGTCCCAAAACACCAATCAAATAGCTATGGGAATCCACAGGTAGAATGAGACAAATTCCATTCGATAGAACACGCAAAAGTACATAGACCATCAAGGGGATTATAAACTCGATAAGATGAACAAGGACGTGAAGAGAACGATGTGGAATTCAATCACGTTCATCTCTCTTCCCGTCTGTGTTCAAAGTTTCGCGTTTACAATAATATTGATGGCCGCTGTACGTTTACATGCTCTGTCGAATGGAATATGTAGCATTGTATCTGTGGATTTCCAAGTCATTTGATTGGCATTTTTGGACAATCAAGAATAACCACTAGCTTCACCTTGACATTTCCCAGAGAAATATGGTGGCAGAATACCTCAAGGCCAGTGACTTACCTTCTTCCGTTAAGAAGTTCTAGTGCGAGATTCACAAGATATATATTTGCAGGCTGCAGAAAAACATCTTAGACGCAAATAATATTTATATACGAATGCTTGTGTTTAATGTTCAAAGCGAGAGTATAACAGGTGGAATGTCGTATAAGCGTAAAAAGCGTGTAATGGAATTTCAAAATGTACTGACGAGTCCCTGAGAGTAGCCGGAAAGCAGAGAAATAATCATAAAGGTTAGATACAGTGTGTAAACTATCTTCACACAACAAAAAAGTGCGTTTCCCGTTTTACTTCTGGTAACAACTAGTTCAGCATTGGTCAGCAGTAACAGTCTCCTCAGTGAATGTACGCAAAGTCAGAACTACTGAGCACTATTAAAGTAGAAAAAAGATTGAATGCCTTCTAAAAGTAAAACAGTAAGTCAGTAGCAACCGAAATTTACGTTAGCTGGGATATGCTTTAGAATTTGTATAAAAGCGACAGATATGCTAAATGAAACACATGAGTTACAAATGTAAAGACTATACAGATGTTCTCGGGATATCAGCCAGGTGAAGTCCGACGATAGAGCCGACGTTTCAAGAACAGACATTGTTCTCATCTTCAGGGCAAGTATACTGAGACCAGTTCATGTGTACTATATATAGTAACGGTAGGGGGCGGAGCTTAAGAATCTGTGTCTCTGATTGGTTGGCCTATAGCTTGACGCAGATTGGTCGTTTTCATGTATGTTTTCTTTATGACTGGTGTCCAAGTCCGACTAAGTTGAAATCCTGTATCTCTGTTGACATTATTACGTTCTTGTAGTATGGCAAGAGATTCTTTTATTATCCTATCCCAGTAATTGGAGCTCTTTGAGACAATTTTAGTGTCAGAAAATAAAATTCTATGTTTTTCTGTTATGCTGTGTTCTGCCAGGCCTGATTTCTCCGGATAAAATAGCTTTATGTATCTTTCATGCTCCTTGCATCGATGTTCTACTGTCCGTCCTGTTTGTCCTATGTATGTTTTTCCGCATTCACAAGGAATGCAGTATACTCCTGGCGTCTTAAGACCCAAGTCGTCCTTAACTGGACGAAGTAGGTTTCTGATTTTTGACGGCGGTCTATGAATGGTTTTGATGTTGTGTCTCCTCAGGATTCTTGCAACCTTTCCAGAAAGTTTACCAGTGTAGGCCAGGACTGCAATATTGACTGGATCTTCAGTTTCTGGGGTGGTCTTCTTCTTGCTGGAAAAGGTCCTTTTTAGGACCAAACGAATGTCATCTTTCTTGTATCCATTCTGCAGTAAGGTCTTCTTCAGATGTGCCAGTTCACTAGGGAGGCTTTCTTGGTCTGAGATGGTTTTTGCTCTAAGTGCAAGTGTGCTGATGACTGTATTGCGCTGCGATTTATGGTGAAAACTGTTTCCATTAAGGTAAAGGTCGGTATGTGTAGGCTTCCTATAAACACTGTGGCCCAGACTTCCATCAGGTTTGCGACGAATGAGGATGTCTAGAAATGGTATGCAGCCCTCCGTTTCTGTTTCCATGGTGAACTTAATGTTGCTGTGTTGATTGTTGAGAAATTCAAGGAACGGCTGTAGCGCATTTCTACCATGTGGCCAAATGACAAATGTATCATCGACGTATTTGTAAAAACATGATGGTTTTAATGGTGCTGATTCTAGTGCTTTCTGCTCGAAACTCTCCATGAAAAAATTTGCCACTGCTGGTGAGAGAGGTGATCCCATGGCGACGCCGTCTGTTTGTTCATAGTACTGTCCGTCGAAGAGGAAATATGTGGAAGTTAATGTTATCTTGAATAAATCTACAATCACCGGCGGGAAGTGCTCGCTGAGTAAAAGCAACGTGTCCTGTACTGGAACCTTGGTAAACAGAGAGACCACATCGAAGCTGACTAGGATGTCATCTGGAGAAATACGTATGGTCTTCAGTATTTCCACGAATTCATATGAGTTCTTGACGTGGTGTTCACACTGTCCCACCAAGGGTTGAAGAAGAGAAGTGAGGTACTTGGCCAGACGGTAAGTTGGGCTTCCAATTGCACTGACAATGGGCCTCATTGGGATGTCAGTCTTATGTATTTTCGGTAGTCCGATACTATTTTCGGTAGTCCGATACTTGACTGTCTAAATCTTAATCCATTAAAAATGGATGACATTACAAAATTACCAAATTGATTTTGTTACAAGCGTATAGATAGGATTTTGAAAACAGTCAGGAAAATAATATACGAAAGTGCTCCAACATTTTTTTTCTAATCGGATCACTCAAAACTAGGATTGGCAGAAAACATGTTTAAAAAAACAAAAAAACAGTTTTTGTTTAAACGAGGTTTATATGGTTTCAATAGATTTGCTTTATTTATTTAGATTACATAGGTATAGAAATTAGTGTGTCCCTCACGTTATTTGCAACAGTGGGGTTATGAAGGACGTACGGATAGTGTGTTCGGGATTCGAGACAGTACAGTTTCAGTATAGAGTTGGGCGGTCCTGTTAGTATATATATTTTAGATCAGGAAACTATCGTCATAATCATGCCCGTGGCTAATCATAAACATTCTCTGCTCTGTATTTAACATTATTTTAGTGCCACTGTATTATAATTAATTCGCTAGAAAAGAGATTTATACAAATAATGAATGCTAGAATTTTAAAATTAAGAATTTAATTCCACAATCTTTAATATATAAGCAGCTGTGGCTCAGGTCGGGAGAGAGATGTGGGAACGAATTATTGACGGTACCATTTCTGCATTTGCCTAATGTAACAGGGGCACGCTTTTAATTCCACAGGTTTTATGGTCGATCGCGGGACTCGTAAATACAGCCTGCCAAATCGCTGTTAAGTGCACATAATGCACTACAGATGCAGTCGATAAAGTTTGAAAATTGTTATCAATACATTTAAGCAAAGGTAACTTTGATTTCTATATGAAACAAACATGGATTCAGGCAAGCAGATAAATACAGTTAGCTTTCGTTTGGTTTGTAGAGGCTTAACGTCCCTATGTAGCAGCGAGGTTAGAAAAATAACTAATCTACTGCTTAAAGTAACATAAGAATCACTACTTACTTAGCACCTAAGAGAAATGTTGCGCCCCCACCGGAATTCAATCTGGAGACCAGACGAAACTTAGATACAATCGTGGTTTGAGAACACAAGATATTGTTGAAAAAAATAAATGTGGACCCATGTGTTCTTTTCCATGTTTTTCTTTTCGAATTCTCTGCCCCTTTTGGCGGCGAAAATGCTACAGTCTGCTTCATATCCAAGCACGACTGATACTTCATGTGTCTGCATCTATGCACCTATCTATGGCCAAGATAAGGCTGAGGAAAACATCGTGTCCTATTTGGAAGTATTCCTCCTTCCTCAGGCCTTCAAAAATGTAAAAATATCTTCCTGAAGTGGTTGCCCTGAAAAATATAAACTGTGTGTATGACAATTTTAAGGAAGTAGATCAAATAATGGCCCATTATTTGGATCCATCCGAAATATTTCTATGAAGTTCACACGATTTGTGGCATTTTTGCTTTTAAACTCATTTAATTTTTGTTTCGTTTAAACTTATTATTTCTTCTAAAAACATAAATAAATAATTAAAAATAAAACTGGTTTAAACCAGCCAGTCCTGGCCAAAAGAACAGCGAGAATTCCGCTAGACGCACACAAAAAAGTAGAATAAATGCATGCTGAAATCAAATGTGACTGTAGAATTTGGAAGAACGATCGTCGCATGCCCGGCCCGTGGACACGTGTATCAAAGTGTATGTGAATATATAACGTGTTCTGGGGGTGGGGGGTGACAGTTCCTAATATAATGTTGTCCATTTTGTTCGTTTATTAGCTTAGATTATTTACTTATTTATTCAAGGGAAGGGCACAAGGAGATGTTCTGGCCTCTAACATCAAGGTCACATCGGCACTTTATTTTACAAGTCTGGGACTGTGAAAGGGAGCGACATTGGCTTCAGAGAAGGTACCATCCTGGCATTCGGCTGGCGTGACTGAGGAAATCCTCAGTCAGGATGGCCTGCCGGAGAATGGTTCGTGCTCAAGTTCATCCTCCAAAAAGCCGCTTGGGCTACCCCTACATCACCAGCTGGGTTAAAGTAGGTTATTAGCTTAAAGTAGGTTTAGCCCAGTTATTTAGCTGTGCATGTGGATTGCCGGAATGGTCATCAACTTTGAAGTAAAAAGTTTAATTGCGCAAGCTGACCGTTAGCACCTTACGTTCATCAGTCGGTGAAGATCATAGAACATAATAAAACAAGGGAAAAAAATAACTAAAATTGACTGATCTTAATTGAGACACAAACATAACTACAATAAATAACCATCTACGTGGGCGTATGTCAAAAGTAATAAAATGTAGTCGGGTAGGTTCATCGCAGTATGTGTTTTTAACACGCCCAAGTATTTATAGTGCACGGACGTGATGGAAGTAGTGCGGTACTCACAAAATATAGTACACGCTCCTGGACGATTAACTATGATCTATTGCATTACGATGTCAAAGTTGTTACGCCAACATTATAGTTGAATGCTTGAATATAGGCTGTCTTTCAGTACCTCAACTACGCAAACATGACGAAGCAATTTATAAACATAAAGAAAAACAATGTCACGTAACTTTCTCCCTTGCCATTCTTCTCTAGCGTGGCGAAGCCAATTTTGGGCGAGTCTCTTAATATCAGCATCCGTGGAAAACTTAGTGGATGCGTGATGTCTCACTGTTTTTGGAAATAAAACATTATTTTCGGAATGAAAAAAAAAAAACTGCAAGTGTAAAATAGACATATAATTATAGCTTGGACAATTTCGCACTAAGAATTACCCATAAAGATAATTTAACTGACGTTTAAAATGAGAACAAAATGTGTTCCTTCATTGTATATTCCTTCGATATGATAAAACTAAATTTGCGTATAAATAATGAAATAAATAAATTTCATTTTTCTTACTTCAGTGTAATATCATGTTAAAGAATTACTGATTGGAGCTGCAATATTCCTTTCCTAAATATATGTTTATTGATCAAAGTTACAGTGGAACACCAAATATTCATCAAGTACAGTATTTCAAGTAAAGGTGCATGATCGTTCATCCAATCACTCAACACAACTGTGTTCCGATAAAAGCTCTCTACACTGAGTACAATGTCAAAGGAAATAAATTAAATACAGTGATTTGACTGGCGCATGATTTGATTCATTTATGAACGTCACATTATGTGACTCCCCCTTCCCCATTCAACGTCTCTTCTAAGGCAAGTTGGGGCAACCGTGGGAATTTAAAATCAAATTTTATTTCATTTGCAACCTCAAATATCGGCTAGTAATGCTCTTTAAACATCTGCATTACCAAATCATATGAGGAATAATTGGATTGTTCGCCACGACTAGTGGTGTACCGAAACGCTTCCTTTACAGCGGATCAACATCATAGTTTCAAATGGAAAAGGAAACTGCTATTAGAAGAAAAAGTTTCGGAGAAGTCCTAGGATTCTTTGGTAAAATAACGCGCATTTGAACGTGAGCAGTCCGGAGGTATCGGGTCCAATCTAGTCACATTATATGCACTCTTCAAAATTAATATCTGCAGGTACAGACGAGGCTTGATGCATAAAATATCGGAAGTTACCTCAATGGCAACATTTAATGTGCATGTTCTGAACCAACACAAGGGAACAAATTCCGGTCCAGTAAACATAAAAATTGTTTGTATTGGGTGCTTATATACTATGTACGTCACTGATCTTGACATAATCACGATTTGGATGTGCACATACGATGTGGTAATGTAAATGTTTGTTTGAAGAGTGTATCTATCTATCTATCTATCTATCTATC
>JAGDQP010040516.1:0-13964 GCA_022664845.1 Lepisma saccharinum | reverse complement strand
TATACGAATCAAAACTTAGGTGGGTTGTAGCACACACCTGTATGTACATTGTGAATGAAAAAAATCAACGTCGTACATTATCTTGTTATTTTTACTGAATGCCTTACAAGTAGAATAAGCTTGTTGCTGCCAACTAACGAAACAGAATCTGAGCTATCAGCAGATCGAAGAGTTGTTGCTAGAATTTGCACCTAGCTATAATGCTGACGATATAAGTTTTTTAGGCGATGGCGATTCTGTAAGTTATCACGATTACGCCAAAGAGAACAATGAAGTTGCGGTGATGAGATTAGTGTTTTTGAAGAAGGGCTGAAAAGGTGGTTAGCAAGGCCGAACAAATGAAGCTGCCTTTAGAGGGAAAAGGAATATCAACATAATTCTGTGGCATCACAAGGAAGAGGACAGTCAGCAGCCCAAAGCCTTGAAGGATGGTTAAAATTTTAAGATTTCAAGAAAAGCATCCAACCATTCAAACATAACACAATGCAACTGATAAGGAAGAGACTTTTGATTCAATTTTCCTATTTTTGGAGATGTGGTAAGAACGCGCAGATTAAGTTATTATAAAGAGAAGGATGATTTTAATTGAAATAAGGAGAGGGTCGCAATAAGAAATGAACAAAGAAAAAGCAGAATGTGAATCATTAAGTTCAACTATTCATTATTTATGTCTTAGAGATATAACAGATTATATTAAGTGCAGGACTGTTCAAATTTTACTTCATTGTTTGTTCGCGATGTAAAACTGGAAACAATTTATTTTCATTTATTTGTAATTTTTACAGAAAATAAATTATTTCAACATCTAATATCCGTTTTTTTTTAATTTTCCAAAAATTTTGGAATTGTTTAATTTTTAATCTTATTCTTATTAGGATTTAATTAATGAACTAAAATATATATGTTAATACATAAAGTGAATATGCATTAACATATACCTAGCAAGATCAAAATCGAGATGTCGGTAAATAAATTGAAAACTTTCAAATCACCAGGAACAGACAATATTCTAGCCGAATTACTTAAAGCTGGGGGAACGGGACTAATCAAGGAACTACATAAATTGATAAGGGATATATGGCCAAAGGGGGAGCTTCCATAGGAATGAAAAACCTCAATAATAGTTCCGATTTACAAATAAGGCGAAAAATCGGACTGTAATAATTACCGCGGAATCTCGTTACTTCCAACTTGTTACAAAGTTTTAAGTAATATGCTGTTAACACGCCTAAGAAATAATTGGAAATCACCAATGTGCATTTAGAAGAAATAGATCCACGTTGGACCAGATTTGCGCCTTGAGACAAATTTTGGAGAAGAAATGGGAATACAATGGGACTGTTCAACAGCTAATCATTAATTTTAACAAAGCATATGATTCTATCAAAAGGAAAAAGTTCTACAGTATCCTGATACGATTTGAAATTCCGAAAAAAAACTGATTCAATTAGTGAAGATGTTTATCAGAAACCCCATAAGCAGAGTTCGGATAGGTAGTAATATGTCAGATAATTTTAGGATTCGCAATGGATTGAAACAAGGCGATTCCTTGTCACCACTACTGACTAAATTTGCGTTAGTATACGAGATTTTAAAAAATAAAGTATCAACCTGAATTTCTGTAAAAAAAAATCTGACTGCAACTAGCTATTTTAAAGGTTTTTCACTACATTTATACACCTGGGGTCAACCCACGGACGCTTCGTTCCTTGACTGTATGGCATAAGTAGGTGCCATGCTTCAAGAAATGGATAGGGTTGATAGGGTTGACCTGATAGGGTCCCTGATAGGGTTGACCCACAGAAAATTCATGTTTACTGCGTTGTATCTTCATGACGATTTGTTCGTTTCTGCGTACATAACCTTAATTCAAATTTTAATCGATACTGAATGCAGCTTACCAAACGAGATTATTTCGCGTGTACAGACATGAAAAGTAAAATGTCAGTAATTTTTGCCGAAAGTGTTCGTAAAAAAAGTAATTCCATTTAATGAGTTGAAAGAATATATCAAAATCGGGACTGCGAATATTTTTTTTTGTTTTGTTTCATACTTTGCTGGTTTAACTATATAGCAAACACCCATTACTGCTTGACATACCTTTCTTTGTTACGCAAAACAATATAATATTTTCTATTATTTATAGACTTTATATATAAGGCACATGAAGTTATTAATGTGATTATAATTAATTCTATTTACAGTGAAAAAGTTAGTGAAGACATATGGTACGCAAACAGAGAACAAGGTGTAGCTATCGCAATGTTAGTATTAGTTCTTGGAATTTCTCCAATCATTATTCTACTTGTAAGGAATGCAACGCAAACTATACAGGTTGGTAGAAAGATTTTAGTGTGAAAATATCTCATCTTGACGTGTTTTACTTTGATATGATATATTAGTTTCTCCCGAAGAAAAACTAAAGGAAAAAAGAGCTTGAGGAAGTTAATTTTATCATTAGTTTATTATCGTAAGCATAATGATTTATGAATTAACTGAGAGTGGTGTTGCATCACTTCCTTAATGCATTCTAATAATTATTCGGTGATCATTCATAGTCAAAATAGGTACACCGGGAAGATACGTGAAGTGCAACACAACATGCTAAATAATCAGTACTCGAGTTTTAACAATGTTCAAAGCTACAAGCGCCTACGTAATAGCGGATGTTTCTTTGCAAATCAACGCAAATTCATTCCTGGCTTCTCTAGAGAAAAAGTAACAAGCTTATAACAATGGTAAGATTGTTAATATCAACCTCTTCAATGTTTCGCTATAGAAAAACAGCAGACACCTTTAATTTAAAATACTGCAGAAAATAATGTTCAAAATTTTGAATTTCATTTCCTCACACGTTCTTCATCCCAACTTGAGGCTATATGAAGATTATTTTCTAACATGGTAACGATAATAGCTATGGCTAATAATACAATTGACGTAGCACCTAACCCCCTACACTATCGAAAAGTTTTGAGAATGAAAAAAAAAAAAGTGGAAAATTAATTTCATTTTCTAATTTCCCTACGCTCTAACATCATTTCGTCACTTTAAATAGTCAATTCATAAATCTGAGGAAGGAAACACTGAAACCGTTTACTTGTCATGTTGTATTGACATTTTTCTGCGTGAAGTGTAATCAGCTCAATGCTAACAGCTGTTTGAGTAACATAGTTCTAATTTTAAAATTTCATTGCGGTTTTGTACTGCATCATTCCCTCCTTCAACATATTTTTCAAGTCACAACTGGTAAAATAAAGTAACCTATGGCAGACGTATCATATCGGGTACTCTTTCCCATGCACTTATTGTTAACCCCTGAGCATAATTCAGAGATATGAAAATTGGGAATATGTGCATTTTCACAGTTTCCTTACAATGAGTGGATGACGACAAGTGAGGGAATTATTTATTTTTCGTAATTTTGAAACGCTTGTGTTTGAGTAGACACATAGTGTGCCAAAAGAAGTACACACTCGTAAGCGATGTTTCGGGTAATTAGTACAAATATAAATTCGCATTTGCCATAATGTCTAGTTATACATACACTTTCATACTGAAAGCTCTTATCGTGCTGATCTCTATAGTATCTCCCTTTACTTTCTCCTCTTATAAAATGTTACTGTGTTATGTTAACTCATCGTTTCTTATATTAATCTGTACAATATTTTTTACAAACACACATATTTTGGAATCTTTACAACGTATCAAGCATAGGTGGGTACATATAAATATATTTTATTTTGTATTTATACTCTAGCATCTTTTCGCTGTTCACAAATATTTACAGTACTTTAATTAAAATATAATGTACCAATTTAGTAAGATTTACAAAATAAACTAGCTTGCACTAACGAAAATTTTAAGAATGAAATATAAGTTTCGAATCCCAATTCCACACCATTATTCCCTCATCAGCAACATGATTACACGTAATTTGGAGCACCATTTAGCCGTTAATGTGGGGTCAACCGGTGGAGCGCAAATAGCACACAAATACCAACACTCAAGATTATTGCCTTCCACAGAAGACTCTATTCATGTATCTACAGTAGGTTTGTCCTGATTGTGCTACTATTTTGCCTTATTATAGTTTGCTGTACACTTCATAAGCACACATTTCGACTTTTCATAAAACCGTAGGTAAGAACGAGGAACGAACCCTAATTTCAATTTTCCTTTATTGGTTTGACGAGTTATTGGATAACATACTATATCCAATATGTTGTAAAAGCATTAAGATTTAACCAGATGTATTATGGTTTTATAAGATACTTTGTTCTGAAAAACACAGCTAAATTTTGCACATATTGTCTTTTCAAAGACGAAGACCACAGGAAAAAAAAACAACGCGTTTTATCCATTTTCTTGATTTGAAGGCGTAATTCAAGCAGGGTTTCCTGTCGATTTCGTTCTACGTTGATTTACATTTACTTTTGGGACATTACTCTGGTCCGGAAGCCTATTGAAATAGTTTTGAAATTTCAGTTAACCTTTAAAGCTAATGAAATTCACTCTTCAATTACATAACAAACTATTGCGTGTGACAGTTACTTTTCTATTTACTTACACTCAAATTTGAACAATGAACGTAAAACAGAAACGGCGGGAAAACCTTCTTGAAACCCAGAATTAGCATTGCGTATATCTGCACATCAAGTAAGGATTTGCCTGTAATAAACGGACTATGCATATTCTATTCATGCATGATAACTTGTTAGAAAGACCTTTCAAAGCCTAAAATATAGTTCAATTGCCTCGGATTGGCCAAAATTGACACAAAGCATTCTTCCTCTGATCTCAAATTATATAAATGTTTCCTGATAGTCATTTTAAAAAGTAGAAACTTTTCTTCTCCTATGTAAGAATTTGAACGACACTTCCTACATAAAAATAATTATTGAAAAGAAAAACGCCCGTTTCTTATTTCTAACATGCAGCATTTTACAGAAGTTCTTCTAACCCACGATATGATCCAATTTCTTCATTATTAGGCAATAGACCGTCCTTCTACGTACATTATCTAAATTTGACGAGATCAAGCAATGTGACACCACACTTGGATTCTGCCTTCACAAATTACATCTGCTCTAATAAAATTAAAGTGATCATATGTACATAGCAATTGCACGAATATGCCATCCTCGGTAGCAAAAACTGAAACTGGATTCTTTTTAATTAATGGAATCTGTTCTTGGACAGGTATACATTACATTTCTTCATCAAGGAATTTGAAAAATCAATAGTACAAATGCTTTACGAGCTTCTCTTTTCTGGTTATTTAAGGAAATCATAAAAACAGCTGAGATTTTTCTTTATTCTAACCGTGAATTATCAAGCTAAAAGTGTAGGAATCTAAATTTAAAAAATAATATATTTAACTTCATTCTCTTCTCTATTGACATAAACTAATGACTTCTTTCTTAATAATTCTCCTTACGATCTGGGAAGTATTATAAAATCGACTGCATAATCAGATCTTTGCGTGACGCTCCACATATTGAAAGTACTATACACTGCAGAATACTTGGTGAAAAGTAAATTAATTTTATATGGTGCGTTAGAGTCAAATACCGTACTGAAAGAATTATTTGAAGCTTTTTTCTAATAACAATAGATTTTGTGTAAATCATTAGCATATTGTGGACCAGTTCGTGACGCTCATAAATTACGGTCAGTGTGCGACTTTTAATGTACGATGAAAAGTAGCGTACGCTGCAGAATATTAGGTGAAAAGTAAATTGATTTCATGTGGTGCTGTAGAGTAAAATGCTGAACAAATGGTGAATGCTTTAAACTTTTTTCTTAACCACAATATTTTTTTATAAAATCGTTAACGAGCAATACTACGAGCCACAAACTGACATTCGGAATATACTATTCGACTGTAATTGCTGTATAATATCTCCGACAAGTTCAAAAAATAGAATTTCCCATATAGTATTCTAGAAGAGATATTGGGGACCACGTTTTTGATTACAGAACACCTATTCATAACATTGCTATATATTATATACTGTTAAAATTCACATCAGATAAGGTAATTCCAACAGAGATACCTCATTAAACAATAAAAGGTCACAGAACATCTCTGATATGAATCAAATGAACCATACACCTTCCAAATTGGTGTTTATTGTAGAATAACCTGAAGATTATATAATTAAGTATAATTGCAATATATCAATGAGAATTGAAAATCTAAAGCACCTTCCATTTCTATGTGGGATAGATTGCCCAGCAATATGAGTGATACGCCTCGCCTCAAATAAATTTGCACACCTTACCCGATAGGTTGCATTTCTTTAAAAACATTATTACATATGGCTAAAATACAAGAAAAGGATTACTGGGCAATTGTTTTGGCTCATTCTCGATATAGCAAACATGTTCTAAACGATATACGATATCCTTTCCCTCAATTTATTTATGATACTTACCTCGTTTAAATTCAAAGTAACTCAAAGGTAATGAAACACTCTTAAATAACGAAACTTCTCCACGATAATGTAAGTCCTAAGTACTTGTTTTGCTGTTATTTCTTTACGTGCAAAACTATTAATTTCCTATTCAATAACTTCCCAACCTAATGTTAAAATTTATTACTTTTATAATTTCAGCAGTAAATAAAAGCACCTTTAGGAATATGACGTATGGAAATAAATTTTAGTTTACAAAAACAAAATAAGGGTTTCAACCAGTATAATATTGTTACATGTCAGTATATCAACACTGTGAACTTAAACGGCTATAGAGCCACTGTTTAATGTCATATTGAGCAATATATTGTCAGGTAAATCAATACAAATGCTTCTCTCGATATGTTCTTTCAGTGTTACTGTTATACCTTTTGAGTAACTTTGATACAGGTAGGTAGAGGTAAAGGTAAAGAGATACAGGTAAAGGATGTAGGTCAGAGACTAGTTTGAAGGTCCTATACAGGCATTCACCTGGTGTCACTGATGTAAAACTCTGAAAAACCTCATTCAGGATGTTTAAGTTTGAGTTACAATCCTTCCAGCTCTCCATTCCTGTTCCGAAGTCCGCGATGTTACCACCTGGAAGGTTGAGTCGGTATGTTTCTTCCATATTCTTTAATATTCTAAAATCGACTGTTGACAATTGTAACTGAACAGGAATGGAAAAACTTCGGGAGGTGATTGGAGAGATCAAAAGAAGAAAAAAAGTCCTGTCCTGTATTCTAGAAATCCGCTTCTTGTAAGAGATACAGGGTTGCCAACTTGAAATCCAGAATTGACTGTTGACAATTATAACTGAACAGAAATATTTGAAAAATTTGGAGAGGTGGTTCCTGAGATCAAAAAAGAAAAAGGTAATGTCTCGTATTCTAGAATTCCGCTTCGTGTAAGAGATACAGGGTTGCCAACTTTGAATCCAAAATCGACTGTTGACAATTGTACTTAACAGAAATATGTGAAAAACTTCGGGAGGGGATTCCTGACATCAAAGCAACAAAAAGAAGTCCTGTGGCAAATTCTGGAATTCAGTTTCTTGTAAGAGATACAGAATTGACAACTTGGAATCCAAAATCGACTGTTAACCGTAATTGTAACTGAACAACAAGGTGTGGTAAACTTCGGGAGGTGCTTCCTGAGATCAAAACAAGAACAAGTCCTCAGGCATAATCTCGAATTCCGTTTGGTGTAAGAGGTACAGGATTGCTAATTTGGAAACAGCAGAGGTGGCGGTCCAGGGCAACGTGACACTGCGGACTCAGCCTGGAACCGACAGGATACGTCAGTAATTGATTCGACGTGTGGACGCTTCCATTAAAAGCCTTGGGGGTATTTAGAACATTTACTGTGATAAAACTAGAGGTAAGTAAGCTATTGCTGTGTTGTACGTATGTTGGCTACAAAATTACTCTTACTGAGAGCGAAGCCATAGTTACTCTACCGTTTATTATTCGTGTTCCGCGTGTCTCGCATGACTTCGCCCGTCACCTATGTGTTCGCTGTCCTTATCTTTTCAGCTGTTTGTTTTGTGAGTATTCGTCGTAGTTGTCCATGTTACTTCTTACGACCGAAATTTGCGTCTGCGGGTCGTATCGTCTCGTTCATGCGTCAGAACCATCAACTACCAGACTGATCCTGCTTATGGAGACACATCTTTCTGCGAAACTATGTATAGTAGAGTTTCTGATTATGTTTATATGTACATGTTTCAGTTTGTTTGTCCGGAATCACCTCCTGCAGTTTGTCCATATCTTACTAATAAGTTACAATATTGTCAACACTCGAATTTGGACTCCAAGTTGGCAACCCTGTCTCTTTTGCACGAAGCGAAATTCGAGAATAAGAGATAGGATTTTTCCTTATTGTTTTCAACTCAGGAATCGCCTCCCGAATTTTTTCCAGACCTTTCTGTTCAGTTACAATTATCAACAGTCGATTTTCGATTCCAAGTTGGCAACACTGTATCTCTTACAAGAAGCGGAATTCGAGAATTTGTCAGTGGATTTATTTCTTGTTTTGATCTCAGGAATCACCTCCTGAAGTTTTTCAAAATCTTTCTGTCCAGTTACAATTGCCAACAGTCTATTTTGGATTCAAATTTGGCAACCCTCTATATCTTACACGAAGCGGAATTTGAGTACCAGAGAACTTTTTTTCTTGTTTTCATCTCAGAAAACACCTCTCGAAAATTTTCCACATATTTCGGGTTCACCCTGTATATAACGTATGTTTGAGTTATCAGAAGTACTTATGAAGTATATAGTTTCAATTTGTTTTTGAGTTCAACTGAGAATACGAGAATACAAGACAGGACTTTTTTTCTTCTTTTGATCTCTCCAATCACCTCCCGAAGTTTTTCCATTCCTGTTCAATTACAATTGTCAACAGTCGATTTTGGATACGAAGTTGGCAACCCTGTATCTCTTACACGAAGCGGAATTCGAGAATGCGAGACAGGACTTTTTCTTGTTTTGATCTCAGGAATCACCTCCCGAAGTTTTTCTACATCTTTCGGGTTCACCCTGTATTATAAATCGATCTCGAGTATCCGAGAGAATTACATGATAAACATAAAGACTTTCAATTATGTCCACAGCATGTGTGTGCACCTGGATCGAAATACAGTAAACTCTTAAAAACTTTATAATGAGAAAGTATGTAATATATTAAACAAATTTAAAACAATGTTTAACGCTAGGACTGAAACTCAAGAAGATTCACTGTGCATTACCATTCGAACAATTAGATAGGTGAAAGAGGTATATCGACCTCAACTCACAGTTGAGAACACAACAAGTAATGACTTGCAGTAAGACTTCTACAAACTAATTAACATTATGACTTGAGTGAAAATGGAATATATTCAAAAAAGAGTTAGCATTACGCTAGTAAGTGACCGTAGGGAATATGAGAAGTTAGTAGCCAAACCAAACTACAAGGTTCACATAGCTCTTAGTAGCTGTTGATATGACAAAAAATAGATAATGTTCATCAAACTAATGTATGTTGTAATGTCAATACTAGATTTTCTTGTATGGTTTCCTTTACAACGCTATGAAAGCAAAGTACAGGAACAAAATGAAACTGTTACATAGAGACAGACAGTTTCATCTATCACATTAGAACGGAATACATATATTTTTATCAGTTCGATAAAAATGACTAAAAAGAGACAATGTATATGTCATTTCACGGGTAAACAAGAAACAAATATGTAAGATTTAAGATGAGCTAACTGAAAGATTAATGGAAGAGTTTTTATGTTTTAAACCGCAGACGTGAGCTGTTAAAACTGAAGTTATGATTAAGAAGAAGTCGAAACATATTATGAAATGTGGTATCAAGAAACAATTATCATTCAATGATTATAAAGACAGAACCAACCATTTTTCTACCTGAGTACTATAGAAAGAGACAATTAATAACAAGCATCAAATACAAGTTGTACAGTATCAAGCTCAATCAATCTTTATTGAGCTTTTTTGATGATAAATGTTGACTAGTAAAAGTTGGGATAAAAACTCTGCTATGGGATCATTGTGAAATGGAAGAAGTAGATACATTTTTTCTAGTAGATGTAAATGTAGATGTAGTTAGTAGAAGTAGATGTAGAAGAAGTTTTAAAAGAAGTAGATGTACTTAGCACAAGTGAATGAGTTAGTAAAGTTGTTAGTAGAAGGAGATGTAGTTAGTAGAAATAAATGTAGATTTTTGTTATACCTTTTATAACTTAATTTACAAAGAGCTAGTAGCTTACGAGGACAAGTGTGTTATGGCTAGGTTTCTTACAAGTTTCCTGCAGGCTAGATAAAAATGAAATGACTCTCACTAGCATATCTTACTTACGAGAAGAATGCTCGTAGTTCAAGAAACTAATCTTTCCAATGTTGTTTAAGAATTTAAGAGAATTAGAAGATTATAATCATATTAAATCGAAATTATTAAGATCATAAAGTTACCAACATTAATATAATTCTAAGACAGTTGTTCTACAACTAGAAGGATAAGAAGTATTGCTACCAGACATATATGCAACTATGCCTTCAAAAGCTGATAAACAAGAAATGAAAAAGTCACAGCTTGGAATGGCCTACGAAAATTTACGAGTGACAGTACATTTCACAAGATCAAGTTCTTACCTTACGAAGTAAACATTCGTGCTACAAACAAAAAGGAGAAACAGGTAATTACCGGTGCAAGTGCTAGTTGTAGCGAGTATGTATGTTTATGCATTGTAGTTGGACTATATTCTTTATAACTTAAAGTGTTAGTGGATTAAAGTTATAAAGTGCAAGTGGCTTACCAAGAGATGTATATGCTTCTATTTTTTGCTGCCCTGTATACAAGTATGTGTGTTTGCTGTGTTTGTATATTGTTATGGGAAATACGCTATATCACTTGGTACGTTGTAAACAAGTACGTATGTATGTTTGCTGTCCTTATATGAGTGTTATTATAGGAGAATGGGTTCGAAGTTTGATGTATATGTGTTATTACAGGACGATGTGTTAGAAGTTTAGTGTACACGTGTTATTATAGGGGAGTGGCCCAGTAGTTAGATAACCTAACTGATGACGGGCAAAGTGAACAGGATCGCGGGGTCTGTTAGCTACCCTATCAAGTTACCTAGATAGAATCGTCAAGCTGATCATTCCCATTCTTATATTTTTTTTCGCAATTTTCCGCCTCTGATAGAACTTAATAGCACAAATTTCTTTTTCGATGATGAAGCTATAAGAGACAGTACTGTGTTCGTTATCTTTCCCCTTCCCTTCCATCAAACTTCATTTCTCTTAAACCTGTACAATGCGACTTTCACGTTGCTCTGTTCAGATGAAAACCATTAACTTTGATTGTGATAAAATACATATGTTTGAACGTATAATCTAGGTGGATACACCTAGGTATTATCTTCTGCTACCGGTAATTCATAAACAATGTTATTCTGTTTAAATTATATCATTGACAGAAGTCCAAAATGTAAGTCAATGCTTTAACAACCAACAATTGTATACCTAAATACACTTACTTTAAATAAAATGATATTATACCAAATATGATTTTAAATAATAGCGAAGGAAGAGTGACTGCCATGTGAACTTTACACACTGTATGAAAATGGCAGTTTTCGAATTTAAACAGGTATTAGTACGTAGCTAATAAAATGGTATTCGACGTGAAAAATTCAACGTCCTAAAATAAAGGTGGTCGAATACAAAGCACATTGCGTTATTCTTATTCTCTGCGTTCTCAACACACTCTCAAGTGTTGCAGAATTTCACAAGCGGTAATGATACTTTTGGAAGGGTTAGGAAAACTGACCTTTCCTGTTCATACACATACCCTAGGATCAGTTGGCTTAACCCTTCTATCACATGCTCAGATTGCTCACCATTTATTAAACAGTGCAGCACATAAGCCCGTGGTGTTCAGAACGCAGGGAAACATAATCATACAAGATGTACCACATTAGGTCGATTTCTCTTTCAGTGTAGAATCTGATGCAAAATCATGAACCTCAAGGCCCCTAGTTTAAGCATTTTTGGCGCATTCTGTTATCTATACGAATGCAAGATAGTTTTTTTTAT
The DNA here is from genome assembly GCA_022664845.1 of Lepisma saccharinum. NCBI lineage: Eukaryota > Metazoa > Arthropoda > Insecta > Zygentoma > Lepismatidae > Lepisma > Lepisma saccharinum. The sequence continues at coordinate 1,903 of JAGDQP010040516.1, read as the reverse complement.
ATTTCATTTGGTGGTTCTATTATAAATAGCTTTGTATGTGCTCTCAATATTGTGACGTGCATCGCTTCGCGTGCATATAATGCATAATGTGATAAATGTCGATAGGTGATGTAAGCGTAAGGACAATAAAATTCTGATTTTGTGTCATAATCTTCATTTGAAGATACAAAACAATGAAACTAGAGACATTTGAAGTATATTTAGCGGTTTATATAAAAATAATTACTTTTTACCGAACATTTATCATGGGTTATGTGCGTCCAGGAACCACATCTACCCTTGCATATTACATAATGTTTTTAATATGTTGCACCTATTTTGTAGGTTTTATTTATGGGCGGATTTAGGAGGGAGACCCTGGGGGCGATTACTTTAAAACCTACCGTTTGAATGAAACATTTATGGTCCTTCTGAAATTACTGAGGGGCAATGCCTCCAATAAATCCGCCCATGGTTTCATGACTATAAGGATGCAAAACATATTGTATGGAACATTTGGAGATGTTTATTGCAGAAGTAACTAAACAGTACCCTATGTTATGAATTCCGAAGATTCACAAAATCTTTGTACTAAAGATAAGTATTAAACAAATTCCTTGGAATGATTCCGGATGGAGAGGTGTGAAGTGTGTCTGGATATAAAATTTATATTAAACATATACAATTACTCCTGAAATTATACTAATTCTGCACAAACTTTGACTTTTGGGAAGCCTTAGTTCTTGACCCAACCCTATTTACCTCCCTGCCTGGTCATCTCTATTACTTCACATTTTGTCGGAGCCAGTGCAGCTTAACTGATATACCAATTCTTCCTATAGACGTTCTTCGGGACCTTTCTAAATGTTGTCGTTTATTTTACCCTAACCAGCTGTGAGTGATTTTCCATACATTGAATAAATATTTATCTTTCATGCTTTGTCACTTTAGAGGTCAGGTTCAACATAAGCTTCTTTCCCCCTGCAATATAATAAGTAAACAAAACATACCAAACACCGCATTGCTTACATAAAGGACAAACTCGCATTTTCATTGGTTCATTTCTTCTAGCCTCGTTCATATGCTATTTAAAATAGGTGTAACCCGTTGTGTAAATTTAGAATGGTTTGTATTCGGCCGTCGGTCGCAGAATGTCCAACCTACTGTCTCATCATCCTGACAGAGTACCAACCGCAGGCATTGCTCGTTAATGGATATTACAAACAGAATATCGTGATTAAGGTCCTTGGTGAAGGCGGCTTCACAGTAACTGAAAAAGATAATAATAAATCGGATTAGTGCTGAAGACTCTCGATTTATTTTAGGGACTGTTGAAGTATTACATAGGGAGAAGGTTCAAGCTTTGCTTACTTTTCCTGAAAATAGTAGGGGAATCAGATCACTACCTACATAAGATTCGCTTAAATGCATTTGGATTTAAAGATTTAAGCTGATGTTTGTACTAGAAAATAAGGTTAAAAAATTGACAATTGTTGTCGCAAGTTGAAAGGTCGGATATCTGCCTATTTCATATTTTCGAGGGATGAGGTCTGAAGTGAGTAAAGGAGTGCTTAGATAATACTTGGACCCTTTATATATAGCAAATAAGACCAAATAAGTTTGGAAGTTGCAGAAGCTACATGATCTGGGTCCAACATTAGATGCTTTTGAGCCCTTAACTTACAGGATATTTTTTGCACTTCATGTTCTTACACTATATTGTTTGAAACATTTGTATAACATTTTTTTAAGAATGTGCCGTCCTTACCACGTCAGCGCTTCTCCATAAACTCTATCACCCATTTCTTTCGTCTTAACTAATCAACCTTTTCTTCAGACGATTTCAGATTACTTTGCGAAATGTTGTAAACTTTCAGTACTTTATTTTGAATTTGATTTAAGACCCTTAGACAATTTTGGCTCA
>JAGDQP010040515.1:0-13235 GCA_022664845.1 Lepisma saccharinum | reverse complement strand
AAACCAATGATACGTAGGAGTAAAAATCAAGGATTATCACGGTCTTTTCACGGAATGCATGATCTTAACGCTGAAAATTATTTTCGTGAAATTCGTTTTCTTCGTTATTTCCGAACGCTCCAAACCGTTGTCAGGATAACGATAGACACCAACTCGCATACATAAGAAAGAAATAAACGAAAATAGAAGGCGTGGTTATAAGTAGGGACATGAGGCTCAAAATACGAAGCAAGTTAGTTTCTTGGAGAGATCCTATTCCAACAATAACGTTATTTACCAACATGTAAGACCTTTCTTTGGAGAAATTCCTTATATTCACTTCAGATTTCATTTGCTACACTTGTATAACGAACTTAGGATTCTATTCGTTGCATTTGGTCAACAGTACAATACATCGATTCTCTTATATACAAGAATTATCTAGCTGAAGTTCCTACATATTTCTATATCCTTCAATATTTCCGATAATAATTGGATGAATTAATGGAATGAAGAAAGTGGGAGAAAACGGGAACACCCCGAGAAAACCCAAGTAAACTGTGTTTATCCGCCACAAAGGTCACACGGCTTGACCAGGGATCGATCCGACGACCTCTAGCACCAGAGGTGAGCGCTCTACCAACTGAGTCACCTTCCGATCTGTAGTGATGAGATTGTATTTTTTTCTAATTTAGGGTACGTCTAAAGAACAAAGGAAAACATCAACAGGCGGTAACGTCGCGGACTTTGGAGCGGCAGTTGATAGAAACGTGGCTTCGAACTAGTGTTTAAAAAAAAACGAAAAAATTGAGTGCCGAAAAAAAAGGAAAATAACCTTTTTTTATTCTTCGTGCTACCTTAGAAAATAACGGTTTTTTATTTTACGGGGTCCCTGAAAACATTTTATGATCAATTAATTAGTTAAAATGTTAGTTGATGTTCAAAACATACATTTAGAAAAAAATCCGCAATTGGACTGCCTCTGACAAAATTTTGAAGCATTATTTAAATTTTCTGGATCTGGTTTGTGACTGGTTTGAGGAACATTCTGGCAACTATGAACGCATGATTTGGCCCTCTAGACCGCCGGACATGAACCCTATCGAGCACAGGTGGGATATAACCGAAAGGGGTATTCGTGATCAGGATCCTCCACCTGCAACAACCCTCGAATTGTGGACGGCAATCGAGACTGCAATACTTAACATCGCTCCAGCGGACTACCAGCAACTTGTTGCGTCCGTGCCATGTCGAATTGAAATTTTGTTTTTAAGACCCCTAGGCAGCTTTCGCTCAGGCCGACCGTGTCAAGTCAAGTTGCTACATTTCGCCGTGCTCCAGGAAGTTTTACATAATTATAGTTATCTCATGATTTTTTGCAGTCCAGTGTATTTATGCTATTCATAGTGCCACAAAAATGCTCTCTCCGTTAGCGGGTATAAAAAAAATAAGTGTTCTAATAGTTCTTAAATAATTCAAAATCAGTCGAGTATAAATTGTCTTCAATACTTCCACATTGAATTTCAGAATACAGTTAAATAGCAGCAGAGTACTGGCACATAATATTTCAAACGTTTAAAAAGATTTCCAGCAAACTGCTATCTCCATCATTTTCTTATCAAAATAATAATTTATAATTAATACCATAATTTACCAGATTTGGTCAACTGTTTTCGTTAAATCCAGATCTTTTTTCACAACTCTCCTACCAACATCATGTTAGGGAAGATCTGACGGGTTGTTACCGAGTCACCTGAACAAACTAATTTTTAAATAAATCTTACATACTCCTCACTGACATAGCTACAACGGAGAGCGTTTCCATATTGGTCATATTTAGAGTTTCATCCGCTAATGCAGAAAAATATCTGCACATTCAGGCAACAAATTCCTTGATTGAATCTTAATTGCAGATTTCAACCACTTGATTTTAATGAATCTTCTCTCCTCATAGCTGAACGTGTTAGTCGTGTGGTTTCAGGCGTTAGATCAGTGTCTTCAAGGTCGCGGGTTCGAGTCGATTTTAACAATCATTGCACTCATATAATCGGGACAGGCTGAAATCAAAAGTTACTAACATACTCCATACAAAATAAAGTTTACCAATAGTTCATATTCTCCCCTCATGACCTGAAACTTCACATTAAAACTTGCATTACCTTTTATCTTAGAATAAGACCAAACTTTCACAGTTTTGTGAATTTTTTACTTTTCATTCATATCTAAATTGAATATGTTTCATTCATATCTAATCTATGTTAGTGATTTCTTCTTTACGTACAGAAGACCGAAAATGCTTCAACCGTAGGTGTGAAATGTTTTATATTTAAAATGCCTACCCTTGTTGACACTATCAATAACAGGAATTACCATATTTTTATTACTCTCCTGAAATTGTATTTTTATCGGGGCTATCACTATGATTTTAACAGAAATCTGTTGTCTAAATGGTTGGTCTGTTTTTTTCAGTTTTTTGAATTTTAATTTTACTCGTTGTCGTGATGGTAATTTACCACATTCACCTAATTGTGAAATTATAACGCAGAATGTATTATCTGATCCTATATCTATTTAGAATAAATATCAGGATGGACTTTAAGTGGTAGTGCTGTTACCATCCTTACAGTTAATTTTGTTTTTAACTAACAATTATGTGTTTCCAAACTTAGAAATATTTCTTGCAGAAATGTCAGCCAGAGCAACTTCTGTCGACCACCAGAATTATTATTACCTCTCCCCATTAACAACTAAAAATTACCAGCAGGTAAGTTTATTAGAATATTAATTTCCTAATTTAGATTTATTATATTAGAGAAATCTAATTTTACTTTGTCTACAAGTATTGTTATTGCTATTTCCCTGCACGTTGAATAAAGGTTGAGCAAATAACAAGGCTGCGGAAATCAAATGGAATAACTCGTTCGCAAAGCAGACGACGACTTGCGCACGAATTACTCTACCTGCCACATAAAGTCACAGAGGCACCGACCAATGACGTTTCAGAACGTGTATTTGGGGCCCACTGGGTTGTATCAAGCAACATGAAAATGAGGTTGTGTAAGAATTGCGTAATAAATACGGTATTAGTGTTATCAGTAGTAATATCCATATAAATATACTTTGCACGGTGATTGGTTACGAACAGATGTAAATAACCATCTCTGTTTAATGGGAAATATTCTATATTTGTTATAACTTATGCCTGGTATTTTAGTCTCCTCCCTGTTTGAAAATTTTTAATTTTCTGTAGAGTTTTATGTCCATTTTTTAAATAGAATGATTATCCTTACAATATGATATAATGTATATGATTGCATGTAATGGCATCGTAACTGCCTTGTTCTATATCATAATGCATGTCCGCATGCTCCATGGTCAACAGAAAGTAATAAATAAACATCAACATTGCGAAACGCAATATTAATTGGGATATTCAGGAAATGGATATTCTAATATAGACATTTCGGAATAGGGCTGCCAACTGGAAAAAGTGAAAAGTCGGGACAACTCCGATACAGAAGGTGTAAGACCTCTACGCAGTGCTATAGGGAGCTAGGAATACTAAACGCATCACAATTTTCTTATACCCCTCACCCCCCCCTGTATCACCCAGTTTTATCAATATTTATTTTATCTTATGATCTTAAGTCAACCGCTCGACTTTTTTAATTAACTGTTTTAGATAACATTTTTTTCTAATGCTGGCGCCATTCATGCTTGTACGACTTCGTATTGATAGAAAATAAATCGTAGATTATAAATGCACCTGAATTATTAAACGCATATACTAAACGAGAGGAAAGAGTCTTTAAGGTTTCAGTCATGTTTTAATATGCTAAATGCCAACACGTAAGTAAGCAAAGAAATAGCTTGCTGATGAAATAAAGTTAAATATCTGTAGATCCTGTTTTACTGTCAAGTTTTTTCTGCCTTACCAATGTCTTTTAGTGTATTACTGGGTAAATTTGGTAAAATATAAGAGTGTAAAACATTTCGATGTCCCGCCAAGGTCATGGCGAACCGCTGGAAAGTTTTCGAAACGAAGAGATAATCCTGACAAATTCGCTGATGGTTGGCAACCCTAGTTCAAAATAATCTCAAATTAGATGCTTCGCAGTCCCAACAGGCTTCTCTGTTTACTTGTCGGGCGTGTTTCGTAGTAGTTCAGTTGACCTCTCGTTCGTGAGCATCGCTTTTATGATTAACCTCGCATCTGAACGGTAGATAATTATTTTAAGACTAACTTGTAATCGCCTGAGAGCCAACGTCGGCCTTCGAAGAGGTGGAAGTTAAATAGCAGCATCTTCTTGGAAGGTAAATAATAATAACAATAAAACAGCTCAGTAGATTTATTCAACCAAGAGATGGGTAGGGTTTGGACTCTTGGGTGTTTTATATCAGAAGAAAATTTAGAAAAGTAATAACCATCCGTAATTCCGTGTTCGAAACGAAATTTTCTGCAAACATCAAGGGGTCAATTTGTGGGGTATCAAGGGGTACGCGCTGTTCTAATTTCTACGTATACCTCAAACTTTTCAATCAGAAATCAAAGAGAGACTTCCATTGAGACGTTCAGTGAAAACCGGATCACGATATTTCAAGTTGTTATTGAGATATGTCTGAATAACTATTGCGACCCCACAAAAAATGGACTTGTGGGGTTTCGGTACAAAACGGGAAGGAATCCAAAAACGACTTACAAAACTCAATATAATAAAATAAATCATTGCTCACGGTGTTTTCAACGGGTTCCTATGTGGGGTTCTGGGGTACCCCCAAAATCGGCTATCGAAGTTTGTCCGATTCGGTTATAGGCAAAATGTACACTACCATACAACATTACATTAAGTGAAAATTCGAAGTAGATAAGTTAAACAGTAAACAAAATATGGCGTGGCAAAAATTTGACCCCATTATAAAAGGCATGGGGTACGGCAATAAGACGATGTGGTATTCCAAAACTAACCATGGGAATAATCAAGCAGTTTAAAACTATCGTTCAGAGTGAATTCTAAAGTAGCCTGTGTGGGGTTTTGGGGTACTAAGGTATATTTGCTGTTCTCATTTATATATTTGCATTACATTTCTGAAGCAAAAATCAAAGAGAGACTTGAAGAATTTAGACGTTCAATGCAAACCCGAACACGATATTTCAAGTGGTTATCGAGATTGCACTGAATAACTATCGAGACCCCACGAAAGTGGGTTTCTGGGGTTTCGGTATGAAACGGGAAGGGTTGTGAAAACTACTTATACACGCCAATATAATTAAATTAAATATTGCTCACGGTAATTTCAGTGGGAACCTATGATGTGGTTCTGGGGTACCGTGGGGTCCCACAATATCGATTATCGAATCTTGTCAAATGCCTATATGAACAATATACTGTAGTATGAAAGGCTGCATTAAGTGATTTTTTTAGTAGCTACATTAAATGGTTGTCGCGGTATGACATGGTAAATATTTTTAACCCTTGGGTACGGACGATAAGCTACTTCAAAACTAAGCATGGATTTGATTGTGTTGTTTTAAACTACAATTCACAGGAAATTCTAAAAGAATCTGCGTGGGGTTCCCGTGCACTCTGAGGTACGCACACTATTGGCTATCGTAGATGGTCTACTTCATTTATTGACAAAATGAACATCAGACAATGTTACATTAGTGAAAATTTGAAGTCGATAAGTTAATCTGTTACCTAGAAATGGCGTCGTAAACATTTGACACCATGGTAAGGAATGGGGTACTGTAATAAGATCAGGACCGAAAGAGACAAAATCTTTAAAATGTATTTTCCTTCATACAAATAATTCCGACTTTCCTTCTGAGTATAAATATTTTTTTTCGCATGTCAAATAAAAAAGATATGTAATTTCCAATATAATTGCTATGGCAATTGCGATATTATTAAATCAAGAAATTATTTTCATTCCTTTTAGCTTGAGATCTATGATTGCAAAGAAATGCTGTAATGAATAAATGAACAAAAAACATGTTATACTATGTTTTTCTGATATTACCAAAGGTTGTCGAGATGTCCGGGTCTTCTCAAAATCTTCAAATTAAAATTGAATTCTATTCCATAAAATTCCATGAACTTATTCCGAGGCATAAAAAGGCAATTACCCCTAATTTTCGCCTACTTATTACTAGTTACTAGATAAAGGAGAGCCATAGGCATGCACGTTTCCAATCTGAAAGTTGGTTATTTTATAGTAGAAAGCATATGCAGTTTTTAAAGTCAAATTGGTTTTCTATTTAACATTTTTTAATATTAAGAAATAAAAAGAAAAGGATTCCGTCCGGATTTTCAGTTTAGGGCTGTAAAATCAAAATTGGGAGCGTGTAAGTGGGGTTTTGCACGGCTTCTATCGATTTTGGACCGCAAATGTTTTAAAATTTGGGGGGCAGTTGTTGAGAATTTGGCACGTGACACCCCACAGGGGGTTCTGGGGAAATCACTGAATACAATATATATTTTTGCTTATAAAGAGAACTGACAACATTGTTTTAAAGTTACCAATAAATGGAATGTAAACTAAAACAGAACAGTATGTTTGTAACATACATTCGGAATTTTTCGTAAATTATTTTTGAAAGTATTCCTTATTTTAAATACTAGGAATAGCTATCACCTAAATTGTTGATAGTACAACATTGATCGAAAACTACAAAATTCTCATTACTGAAAATATTAGAAATAAAACGGATTTGAAAACGAGTTTTAGAAAATAAGTTCAGTCCAGAAATCAATGATATTTAACAGACTAATTAAAGTGCATTTGTATTGTAAACTTGCTTAATCCGTTGCCACTTTTTAAAAACATCTTTTCCTCCCGGATTATTTTCCAATTGCGCGTTGCTCATGGTCTTTCATTTGAACTTTTTATAACAATTTGCTGAACTGTCTATTGAATTCCTCGAAAATATTATTAAAACAAGGAATTTGTTTGCTTACTTTGCTTTGTAGTCTACAGCAGCCATTATTTATTTGGAACTGAGAGTACTAGCTGCTTCGATGGTAACTTGCCCAATCCTTGTAGTCCAGGAGGTAACGACATAAATTTCGGAGTAGAAATGGGTAGATAAGTGAGTTCAAACCTGCAGTTGACTGTCCTAGCTGTTTCCAGGGCTTCTCTCATTTTCACCAGGCGAATGTCGGGATAGTACTTTTAGTAAGGCCCTGGCCTATACCTTCCTCATCCTATAACTCATCCCGGTCTAAGCCATAGTTGCCAAAATGAACAAATTCAAATTAAAGATTTTAATTTGACGGAAACTTTAGTTTATATTCCACATTTCTTCATTATGGAAAAATCAACATTAGTGTTTAAAAAGTTCTCTGAAATTTGGTGGCTAATAAGTCCATGTTATACATTAATGCATAATCATATTGAAATTAGACAAGAACTATAATGAATTATCATGCAATTAGAAAAAAGTGAAACAGTCCTCCCTTCTATACTTCTCCTAACTTCCAAATATGATTTTCAGACCAGAACGTCCAAATTAGAACAATTTGAAGCAAAGAACGGGTGGTTCAAATTGGCCAGCATGTGTGACTGCAGGTGGCCAAATCTTATGATTGGTGGCCTTGGCGCGCCAATTTTGCATACTTTTTAAACACTGATCAACATCATTACCATATTGCAGATAATGTTAGTTAATTGATATCAAGCGTATTCTGATGATTCCGTCTTTTCATTTAATTTTCCGTTTATTTTCTCCTTGTTGTGCAGTAAAATTACTTCTTAAGTGCCTTCTTTTCCCCCTCTTCATATTTCTTACGTCACTCAACTGCATCATTTGAAGTATAAATCCACCCAACACATCATAAAATACCTCCTAAGAATACCCCAGAACCTTACACATTTACCCGTTAGTCTCCTTAATACAATGTGACGGAATCTATCGTCTAAATCGATAAATCGTCTTCTTATCATAGCCCATATCTTAATGATTGAATTGGTATTAAACGAGCTGCCGATATTCTAATACCGAGACCTACAGTTCTTTGTAAGGTAGGCTCTAAATCACTCAATTCACGAACCCTGGCAGCAGTTGAATCCGCCACAACGCGTACAGAAAGTGAGCGCACTTACCTCTCGGTACCTCTAGGTCCCTATGCCTTGTTATCAGGAGTAGAAATATTTAAAACGCCATATCATAATAACTGTTAATTTAGTTACTTATATTTTTGCCTTAATATAACACTGTGTGGTATTGTACAGTCACGGAAATATATACTGCGGGAGTCTAGCAGATTTTTAGTCTATGGTCTAGTATTTAGTTTCTATTTAACTTATATTTATGGACTAGATAGGCACCCTTTAGACTCAGCCTGCCACATCTGTTCCTCAGACATATCACGGCTAATCACAACTGAAAGGATGGACGATAAATATAATTTAAATAAAGAGCTAAATGTTAGTTTCTATTCAACTCCCGCAGTACATACTTCCGTGACTGTACATTCTGTTTATAAACTCATTTCACGAAATTCCACAGTCGATATTCTGGGTATCCCAAGGTACCCGAGAAGCCGACACAGGTACCCCTGGAAACTTCTATGAAAGATAGTTAAATACAATGTGATGAAACTCATGTTTCGTTTTTGAGTGGCTCATCGTCTTCTTACCGTAATCCGTGCCTTGTTACCATGGGGTAAATCATGTAGTTCGTATATTTAGCGAATTCCTTAACTTATCTGCATCGAATGCTCACTGAATGTAACGCTCTATGCGCTGTACATTTTATCTATAACCGAATCGGAAGAACTTCAATAGCCGATTTTAGGGGTACCCCCAAAGTACCGCACAAACCCATATAGGAATCCGCTGAAAACACCTTGAGTAAGAGTTTACTTTATTATATTGAGATTTCTAAGTAGTTTTTGCATTCCTTCCCGTTTTGTAGCGAAACCCCACAATCTTAATTTTCCTGGGGTCGCAATAGTTATTAAGGGATATCTCGATACCTGCTTCAAGTATCGTGTTCGGGTTTTCACTGAACCTCTCAGTTGAGATCTATCTTTGATTTTTGCTTAAAAAATTTGAGCTGTACGCAGAAATTAGAACAGCGCGTACCCCTTGGTACCCCAGAACCCCACAAATTGACCCCCTGATTTTTGCAAAGTTTTCCTTTGGGATACGTGACTATGGAGGGTTATTACTCTCCTAAATTTTCTTCTCCTTATATGAAATACCCAAGAACCCAAACCCTAACTCAGAGGGAGGTATTTTATATTGTGGATTTGGGCTCCTGGGTGTTTCATATAAGGAGAAGAAAATTTAGGAAAGCAATGACCTTGCATAATTACGTATCCCAAACGATTTTTTTTGCAAAAGTCAAGGGGTCAATTTATGGGGTTCTGGGGTACCAAGGGGTACGCTCTGTTCTAACTTCTGAATACAATTAATTTGTTTCAGGCAGAAATCAAAGAGAGACTTCAACTGAGACGTCCAGTGAAAACCAGAACACGATATTTCAAGTGATTGTCGAGATATACCTGAATAACTATTGTGAACCCACGAAAAGTGAACTCGTGGGGTTTCAGTACAAGGAGGAAAAGGAATCCAAAACTACTTACAAATCTCAATATAATAAAATAAATCATTGCTAATGGTGTTTTCAGCGTGTTCCTATGTGGGGTTCTGGGGTACAGTGGGGTACCCACAAGATCTATTATCCAACTTTGTCAGATGGATATGTGAACAGAATATACAGTACAATATCTCTAGTTTTTACTGCTTCAGTTGTTACTTTAAATCGTTCAGTTGTAACGGGAAGTACTTCACCGCTTTTTATGATTGCTGAGCTGCCTATGAAGTTATTTAGATTTGAAGTATTGAACCAGTAAATAATTTGGAAGTTTACCCACGGTCCACGATGTATGTTTCAAGCATCTTTTCTGTAATATTAATTTTCTCAATTGATTGCTCAATTGCCTACGTTTATTGTGGATACTGCAGTGTTTCAAGGAAAATAGAATAGAATATTTAGTACTACTTCAGGAATAGGGATAATGGCATAGGACTATATTTGCTTTTCTCTTTAATTATAGACTACTGTACTACTACAAACAGTACAAAAAGTGAAAAACGTTTCTTTCAGTTTCTATGTTTCTTTAAAAAATATACCCAAGTTATATTACTCAAGAATTTCCACACAGAAAACATATCGCTGACTCAAGATCAAGTTTGTTTCTATGTTTGCAGACTTTGAGTGAACCTCGTGTGGAAAGTCGTTTTGCTCTAAGACACGTAGCAGGGGGTCCAAATAAAATCTGGCCAATTTTACCAAAATGAAATTCTTAAGGCCACTTTAGACGATCCAATTTCTCGTACGATCCCTCGTGTGCAATCCCATCGGTTACATTCTTTGATCGTGTAAAGCGCAGATCGTACGATTTTTCATGCTATCTCCGATGTGTTCTCTAAATAGAAACGGTCCTATTTTTCAGCGGATTTTTCGTACAATCTATGACAGCGCCCCTACTGGCAATATAGCGTCCTTTCCTATTCGGCTGTTTGGTTATGGATTAGGACACAAAGAGAACATATTAATGTTATTACTTGATGCAGAAATTAACATACATAATGGCATAATAAACTATTACAGGTATAAAGATATAAAACAATGTTTTTAAGGGAAGTGCAAAGAGGTCAGTGATACTGCAGTACAGCTACTTCTGCTATGGAGGACTGGCAATACCTCAAAATGCTATAATTTGTATTCTTATAACCATAAAAGGTACTAAATACGTGAGAAATATGTTTAAAAATATAAAGACAAAGTTCTGATGTGATCTAATAGCTACTGCTTTTCCTATATATTGTGCAATACAGTTAAGGTGATTTTCATTGTTTTTCTTGTGCGTAGAGTACCGAATTTGCTGCAGTCATGATAAGTATGAAGGGAAGTAATGTAGAGGATACCGGTATCTTTGCAATCATATTCCTCCCCATTTATTTTGATAAACATACACGCTCTGTGCATCCGAAATAATGAAATACATTGAACAGTAATTACAGAAGTAGACATAATGTAAGTAGAGTGTCGACGTCAACCCAGAGCTATGCAGGTCAATGCATGAGCTAGGTAATTAATCGAACGAACTAATTTTTATTCAAGGGTTAAGACAGCTGACCCACCCAATTCACACTTATATACCTTGTGTGAAATGAGGCTATAAATCATATAAAATCTACATTACTCCTCATTTTTGTATTTGCAAGTATTTCATGCTTATAGGAACGTAAAACGTAGCATTTTGAGGCGTTTCCATTGCTCTGTGATAGAAGTAGTTAAACCGCAGTGTTACTAATTGCTCCCATATGTAGGAGTTAATATATCGCGATTTATATACTTTTGAAGTGGTGTGTAATGTCACATATCTTGTTAACTCAGGAATATTGTAAAAACAAAACACATATGACTCCGAACTTATCACCGAAGACAGCGAAATTTTCAACGTTTTTTGTGTCCGCATTGAAATATCTTTTTGGGAAGGGGAAAAAAGTACTACTACGACAATTTCGTTACCACTGAAACCTAGTAGAAGTTAGATTCTCTTGGTAGAAGAATTTGACATTACAATTAACTGAATTTCTGTTGCGTCAAGATTAATTGTTATCAATAATTATTTTCTCAATAGAATTATTTTCTATTTTTTAAATGGGCTATACATTCACAAATATCTGTGTCATAATTACCTTAAAAGCCTGAGGTGTCCCAACTATAAACTCCAGCAGTTTCATCATTATCTCCTCGTTTCCAAAATTGTACCGTGTAAAACACTATACAATATTGTATGATTTATCGTACGAAAAATCTCGTACTATGGATTGTATACATTCTTTCATACGAGCGATCGTACGAGAAATTGTACCGTCTAAAGCGGCCTTTAGTATCGTTCTGTTGTCAACCAATAAAAATGTCAATATTTTTGTGTGCCCGATCTGTTAAAAGATAACTGTCCCAATTTATTGCACTGCTGGTAGCAAGTTAGCCAATTATCCCACATATAAATGAAGACTGGAATTGTAACAATACTTACCTAGTATTTTTTTTCCTTTTTCCATTGTTCTTATTATTAAATAGCGTTTCATCCACTAGGGTTATAAGTTATTCATAAAACCTTCAGTGATTTCGAGAAATTCTCGCGAAAGCGAGAAACTGAGCGGTGTGAATACAGCTCTTTCTCACAGCTGCGCACTCTCGCCTCGCATTTGCGAGAGCGAGAACAACTCATTTCGTGCCTCACGTGAAACGCTAGTAAAGTTTTTAAAGTTGGGAATATGTACTCAAGAATTTAGGAGATTACACTATTCATTGGGTGTGAGAGAATCCTTGATGAAAACCCGAACACGATAGAATATTTGGTTAATAAGATGTTCCTTAATACTATTGTAATTCCAAGAAAGAGGAACTTGCGTGGTTTCGGTACAAAACAGGAAAGAATTCAGAAATTACATAACCCCTGAAAAAAAATACAATAATGTACTGTTCAAGATGGTTCCAGGAAGTATACACTTGGGGTTCTGAGATACTGTGGATTAATATCGACTTCTGAGTTTCATCGAATGGGTTTAGAAATAAAATGTATAGCACCATTCTAAGTTACATTAAATCCAATTTGAAACAACTTAAGTAAATAGTTACCTGGGTATAAATGTCCCAGTATTTATATTGTCTACTCAAATATAAAGATCTTGACTTTTTAGTGTGGCATATTTTAGGTCACCTGGAATCAAATATAATACTTATTTATTGATATATGTGCTTCGTTCTATTAATTCCTAATAAAATGTAACAAAACTAATAAGTTTTGGGTCAATTTTGTTCAATTTTTAAAATTTTTTGAACGTTCTCTTTGCACTTCTGTTAAATAAAATGTACTATAGTTCGTGATCTGTAATTATGTTAACTGCAACCAAATATAATTACTATTCTAATTTTCTCTCTGTTTTATACTCGCGTTCACTCGGTGCTGTCATTTAGATTTTTCAGTTTAGTGACGTCAGAATTTCGCTGTGTGAATGTATGGAACTTACCTCTCTTTACGGAGAACGCTGAGTTCCCAGTTACAGCTCTTGTTCATCATACGTCACAATGGTATAATATTTTATTTGCTTACAACTCATCATATGTGATGTGTACACAGAGACAACTTATAAAATTATATTAAAATTATATTATATTAATATAATATATTATATTTTATATTAAATATTAAAATTATATTTAATAAAAT
>JAGDQP010040514.1:0-17266 GCA_022664845.1 Lepisma saccharinum | reverse complement strand
TATAATTAAAGTGATAGTGTTTACGTGAGCATCACACAAAAAGTGCTTGACCAAAAAGCGATTGATTGATTTTTCGCTCATGATCAAATAATGGATCAGTCTAGGCAGTTATCATATCACTTTGATTCTAAAATTATTATCATTAACAGATATATCTTGGATCAAAAATGGTGGATCCCAGAAACCCATAATCCACACCGTTTGAGATATAGATATACGAAATTTGGCATAAAGGTATATTATAAAAAATAGTTTAAGAAAATATTGTATTTTTAAAAAGTCACCAACTTGCATTCAAAATTGACGTCCAAAAATTATTTTTCATACCGTTCGAGCTAGAGAAATGACATTTGGTATGAAGGTGTACCGTCACGAGTAGGTTACAATAAATGAAGCAAACCTCCCTATGGGGGATCCCCCCGGGGAGGATAGCGCAGATCTGCACCATGGGGGCGCAATCCCCTGGAGAGTGTGGTTACGATAAAGGGGGCACAGCTCCCAAACTTCCCCAAGTTGGGGGCGCAGCCCGCCACAGAGAAGCGAATATATGTATATACTGCCAAAGTTTTTAATTTATTGACCTCGCACCAACGTGGAGGGAAGGGGGGGGGGATAATCAGCTAGTTTGAAAAAAAAAAACACAATTTCATTTTAACGCAAATGGCTACTCAATTGGGACCAGAATTCCTTACTTTTGAGGTTTTGTTAGTTTTAAAATTTATATGTTATAAAATCCAAGAACAAAATAATGATTATTGCTTTATTTGGAAATCATTTTTACAATCAACCACTACGAGATAGAAAAGTCGTTTCGATCTTCCCACATGTAATAGAAGAAGTAGATCCCCGATATAATTTGGCCTTGAGGTGGCCTTGATAGATGTACAAAATTTTATTCCTAACTAGCAGCGTCCTGCGACTCCACCCGCGCTTTTTTTAAAATTAAAGTAATAGTTAACGGTACGTAACAATATAGGGGGCATTCGAAAAAAATACTTTTAAAATAGATTGACAACACTGACAACTGGATACTTGGGGACAGGGATACCCACTGTATTTTTCAATGGTATCGAATATTATTGATGACAAGTTTGGTGCTGATACGTCCAACGATATTAAAGCATTTTGAAATATTAAAGCGTTTAGAAATTGGTTGCCACACCGACAAGTATTGCGCCTGGAATACTTATGACATGTCTCAGGATCTAATATACATGTATCCAAAATTTTGTGTAAATCAATGCGGATACGTCCAATGTTATGAAAAAAAGGACAAATTGATTTTTAAAATAGTTGGCAACACTGGTAAGAGGGGCGCCTGCGGCGTCCGGAGTACGTACGTACCTCTGTGACTTGTCCCAGTAGTTAATGTAAGTTTGTTGATTTGTATAAATAAAGACATTTGTATAAATTGAATTTTAAAATAAGTTGGTAACACTGAGAGCTGAGGTGGTTGGTTCGGGGACACCCACAGGTTTTTTCAACTATATTGAATCATGTTAATTCCAAGTTTGATCTTAATGTCTAACGATATAGAAGCAATTTGAAAAGATTTTTTTAAGTTGGCAACACTGGGAACTGGGCGATTATGAGCGAACTGTAATATATTACCTTTCTCAGTACCTAGTGCATATGTATGCACAATTTGGCATAAATCAATGCAGGAGTGTAGATTTGTATAAATAACATCCAGGCAGACAGACTAACTTTCAGTTATACATAAATTCAGCTTCTTTCATTTCCTTTCAGAAGTTTCAGTGCATTAAAACGCTATGCATATAAATGTATAGATATATTCCAGACAACAAAGATATGGGGACCAGGCTCACGTGTGCGATACATAGGTACGCTTCTGGTATATTCCTGTTCAAGTCCTAATACGGATTGACATTGGCAGGCGCTATAATTGAAGCAACTAAGCAAACGTCATTTTCATAGTAAAATATTTTTAAAGAAAAAAAAAAAATACTGTAGCAAGATACTGTATGCAGAATTCGCGATGTCAGACTGTCACATACACCCTACAAGCATATTTTTATTTGAACTATAGGGTAGAAGTACCCTTCGCTAACCGTACGCGCTTGTGAAATATTGAAGAATTACGCACCATATTAAGCTGAATACATTATATCAATTTATCTCAATAAAGTAGAATACTTAAACAGAACATTAGTCGTTATTTTCCTCCTAGTTTCTAACGTGAATAGCTTTTTTCTACTTCATAATAACTTATATAATCAATGAATCATTACTTGAAAGTGATTTCATTGCAGCATTTTTTCTACGGATAAAGTTACGTTTGATTTCGTAATGGAATTGTTTTCTTGGAAATCTTTCAAACTGTTAACGAAATAGATACTCCTTTGCTGCCATCTATGTACCAAACAAAGGTACTAAAACGCTGATCGCTTTACACAGTGCCATCCGCGACTCGGAGATTCAGATAAGAATTACAAAGTTGAACGCGATAAATTGTTAAGAATTAAACTAAGAGCCACAGGTAGATATTACCATTACTCCAAATTTTATTTTTAAAATATTTATTTAATTGGTCGTTAAATTAGTACTTTTCTGAGCTCCATGACCATGACATTAATTCATAACTATTACCAAGTGACCGTAAATTAGCGCTGGCTTCGAATTTGGAAGCAGTGTTGTAAGCTGGAGGGAAATTTTCCGAAAAACGGGAAAATCTGGGTAACATGAAGTGAAAAACGGGGGGAAATATAAACAACATAATTATAAATATAGCAACATCGTTTGGAAGGTCCTGGGAACGATTCCAGCAGAGACCTATCTTGACTGATGTTTTTCCAGCGTGTTTTCCCAGTTCTATCCAGGAAAATGCCGGGATGCTACCTGCTAACTAGGTCCTTCCAAAATCCTCTGCATCACTCTATGCCTGAGCGTGAGATACATGAAGGTCATAAATAAATAAATAAAAATCAAATTGAAATTCATTACTACTAAACAACATAACGAGCTCCGTTTATCTCTTTATGACGGAGATTTTGTGAGGAATCAAAAATTTATGCTCAGTCTAGTAACATAAAGGGATGCGCAAGCTCCCACTCACGCAATCACACCGTACACAAATAAAGATTATTTTTTACGCAGGTTTTAATTCAGGGAGCTAGTCAAACAGGGTATTCCTTGCCCTGAGTACAGGAAATCACCTCTGGAAGAAAGTCTTTTAAGTAAAAAAAAAAATGTTTTCCTTTCTTCCAAATATATGACAAAATGTGTACATACTAAATATACAGTGTGTATTGAAAAATGTTTGCCCCACTTAATAGATGCATTTCGAGGCTTTTTTTCCTTCTCAAGCTATGAAGTTCTGTCAAAAGTCGCTTGGTTTACGAGTTCTTTAACTTCGAGCCTAAAATCGACTACTTGCAGGAAAGCTACCAGACCCGACCAATAGGTGGACTCCGACAAATTCTCGAACACTACCCCAAACTTTAAACTTTTAACACTTAAAAACTATAGAAACCCTGCAAAACTCTATTTAAACTCCAATATCCGGTTCACCCCCACACCCCCACAAAACTAGAAATCCCGGAAGACTTCTTGACTTTTTCATTGATAAACGAAGTTAATATTTCTCGATAAATAATAATCTACCCTATGAAGGGAAAAATACATTATTGGAGGTCTATTTGTATCAATTGTCTGGATATTACAAGTTAAAAACATAGTGGCATCGGACTGACAGTGTTGCCAGCTCGGGATAAAAGTTCATTATGTTTCAAATATCATTAGGTCGGTTTGTTACGTTGAAGATAATAACTAATTAGATAATATATAATGATACATATTTTGATCATTTCACTTTGACATTCTTCATAGTTTGCAGCACTGGATTTTGTATCCCATTATGTGATATTTATCATCATTAGGAGATATAAAATATCCAAGAAGCCGACGACGTAGTCATATTTCAAAACATGCAATAAT
Organism: Lepisma saccharinum; assembly: GCA_022664845.1. Taxonomy (NCBI): domain Eukaryota; kingdom Metazoa; phylum Arthropoda; class Insecta; order Zygentoma; family Lepismatidae; genus Lepisma; species Lepisma saccharinum. Next base: position 13,309 of record JAGDQP010040514.1, on the reverse strand, counting down.
AAAAGCACGTTGACAACATTAGCAACCTACGACACAATTAAACTTATAATATCAAACTAATTTATGCAAATATAATTGCTTTATCCTATTTCCTTTCATAAGAATATTGATAGCTTTGATAAATAGTGTTCTTCTTATAGAGTTTGTGAATAAAACGAAGTGCTGGGTTGTGACTCAAAAGAAGATAAAAGCAATGAATTGTCGCTTCGTATTGGGTTCACAAACAATGCACATCCAAGGGGTATTCAAAAAGAATCCGAGCTTTTAACAAATGGAGAAAATGGTAATACTCACTACCTAGCTGGACGTGTCTCTTTCAAAGAAGTATCCTTCACTGTGCACACGCCGCTTTCCACGTTTCTCCAGTTCCGGAATGGCTGCTGGAACTCAGTCTTAAGAGTTGTCCCGGATTTTCTGTATGGTCTGGAATCTTCTATGTTTGCGAGTTTATTTCAAGTTAGAGGAAAGGAAGTAGTCGCTTGGTGCCAAATCAGGGGAGTAGATTGGTTGTGAGGCAATGTGTATCTAAAGATTTGCCAAAAAGTTTCCGGACAGCAATTGAGGAGTGGGTGTAACCGGGTGATCCACCGCTCACATGTGGACAAAACTGAAAACAATAATAAAGTATCTTTGAAGGACTAGAGTATCGCTGCGGTCGAGCATAATAGATGTCGCCCGCTCATCAACTCTGTCAATGCATGTGTACGAGTGTGATTGTCTACTATATATGTAAACATGCATATAATTTAATGTTAAAGAATATTCTTTACTATTCAGAAGATAAAAAGACTCATTACTTACTCAATGATTCTGGAGCAATGGATGCTACCAGCTTGTAGAAAGTTGTGAGATGTATTTCAGTGACCCAAATGGCTGTGTAACTGAAATCAGAAGATTTAATAAACATACCTTTTCACATGGGAAGGTAGCTTTTTATTTACATTCTTTGCTTTTGAGGATATATTAGCAATTCCTGAGGTAGTCGAATACCCTTATGGGGAAATTCCTATACAGTAGTAATTGCTCCTTGGATTAGAACCTATCTGTGATTATTTCCAAGTCCATTCAGCGTTTTGCTTTATTGGTGATGATCCCTTACGTTGGAGGTTCCCATTATAGTTAAAACCTGTTTGAGCGGTAAATGATTGTGGATATGTTCTTGATGGTGGACAGTATACTAAAAGGAGAAGAATAACTCATTATACAGGACGGTATAGACTGAGCCAGGACCTTGTAATCTTAAGTGGTACGAATTATCCATACTTCGTATTCTCTTATAAACTGGGCCCGAAACAGTGGACGAACTCAGGACTATCATAAATGGTACCGACTGTTATATAAATGGTGCCAGGGACAGTGGATGAACACAGGACTGTTATATAAATGGTGCCGGAAAGGATGTAGTTATCGTGCCTTTGTTAATGCGTAGTGAGTTATTAACTGTGATTTACCCCAGTGATTGCGTTTTTAGTGAAGGTCACCAGGAAATTAGAGTGAGCAGTGTTGACCTCATAGTGAGTTGTTGAGATCTATCATGCCGCCAGGAAAAGGAACAAAAAGGAGGATGTCGGCAGAGAAGAACACTCCAGAAGTAGAGGAATGTGTCGAGGCGGAGAACACATACTGCTGCACTGATCTTGAAAAGGACCAGCCAATCATCCAGTGCAGGACGTGTGACGAATGGAGTCATATCAGTTGTGTCAATGTCTCTTACGGGGCATGGTTGTCACAGAGCCAGCTCGAAGAAGAGATGGAGGACAGTGACCAGCTATGGGAATGTTCGAAGTGCAAGCACAAAGGAAATGCAGCCCGCGCGAAGGAAACACGTTCTGAAGTGTCATCATCCACGTCAGATCTGTTAAAGCAAATGCTAGAGCTGACTAGACAAACGAATGAACAAATTGCTGATATGAATAAGCGCACCAACGAGAAGATGGAACAAAACAATAAGCTGACTGAACAAAACAATAAAACAAATGGTTGGAGTTGATTAAACAAAGTAATGAACAAATTGCGAATGTGAATAATCGTACCGACGAAAGGTTGGAACAAAACAATAAGCAAATGTTAGAGCTAATTAAGCACACCGACAAGAAACTGGACCAAACGAATGAACAAATTGCTGATATGAATAAACGCATCGACGAGAAGCTGGACCGAAACAATAAACTATTACTAGAATTTAGTAAACGCATCGACAAGAAAGCAGAAGAGACGGTGGAACTTATACGGGATGGAGACAATCAAGTCATGGTGAGGGTAGGAGAAATGTCAAGACATGTTGACAGTATCACTAGGAGGATTGTACGAGTAGAAGGTTGCCATCAATCCCTCCAGAGAGGTGAACAGATGGCTAAAGACTCGTTGAAGGATGTAAAGGACGGAATGAGTGAAATTAAGAATCGTCTTGCGCAAGTAGAAACTAAACTTAAAGAAGAGTCTGCGAAGACGATGGTATACGATCGCAACAAAGGTATGCAAAATGAAACATCGCGAGTATCAAAGCCCACACGGAAGGATCCTTTAACGCCGTGGCAGGTGGATGGCGCGCACGGAGGCAAAGGCAGAAATGTTGATATCCGTCTATATAATCCAGAAAATCCATGGCGACCAGCTGGTAGTCTGACGTTGTGTATGGCAAAAAGATCCCTGGGGCCAGTTAAAAGAGAATCTGTCAGTGAAACAGAATGCGGATATTCTGAAGGCAATGATCATTCCAGTGTCACGTCAGTCAGCCCTAGTCCAGTCCAGGGAAAAGGGAAAGCAAGGCATAGGGCGGAAGGAATCCTTAAGTCCCATGATATCCTGAGACCAGCCGAAGTAGGTTATGGAAAGCTTCGAACGTTGATAGAGCAGTCCATATGGTGGAAAGGTCAGATGGTGGAAAGTTCAGTACATTCATCAGTATCAATAAAGTGACAAAAAGTTGTCAGAAATATTAAAACGGATGTTTGCCCTGAAGATGAAGTTCTCCAGACTGAGGAAGACCATGGCACTATAAGATATCCTAGCCTGATTTCCGAAAGAGCGTGGAAGATAGCTGTTAACCAACGCGTCAATATAAACGGCATGAAGTGCGAGGACGAGGTCGGCAGTACGGTGAAGATGTCCACAAAGAGCCAAAGTGTCGAGACTCTCGTGTAACGGGTGAAATGTGCGGAGTCGTGATGCTGTCGCCTGCCCCACCGAGAATATGGCCATCTGATTGACATGCTCCCAATTAGTTGTATTGATTGCCCCCCTATGCCTTATGCTCGAAGTTATGAGAGGTTGAAGCGTGTTGATAGCCCTGAAGATTTGGCAATAGTTGTTAATCTTGAAAATCACGTAAAAGCGATTAGTCTGATGTGTGCAAGGTCAACGTTTAATGAAGACAGCCCAGGGTCAACTGGTTTAGAGATCGTCACAGGTATGTTACTGAATTTTTGAAGAAGTAGCGCAAGTGTCCCACCTTTTCAGTGGTGATAAGATTAGAAGCCACTCAATTCACCAATGCTTGATATGATTTTTTACAGTAGCAACTGCTAAAGAAGAAGAATGTGGTTCTAGATCCCAACCATGTCTACTATATATGTAAACATGCATATAATTTAATGTTAAAGAATATTCTTTATCGTTCCATTTAGAAGATAAAAAGACTTATTACTTACTTAATGATTCTGGAGCAATGGATGCTACCAGCTTGTAGAAAGTTGTGAGATATATTTCAGTGACCCAAAAGGCTGTGTAACTGAAATCAGAAGATCTAATAATATACCTTTTCACATTGGGAGGTAGCTTTTTATTTACATTCTTTGCTTTTGAGGACATTAGCAATTCCTGATTTAGTCGAATACCCTTTTGGGGAAATTCCTATACAGTAGTAATTGCTCCTTGGATTAGAACCTATCTGTGATTATTTCCAAGTCCATTCAGCGTTTTGCTTTATTGGTGATGATCCCTTACGTTGGAGGTTCCCATTATAGTTAAAACCTGTTTGAGCGGGAAATGATTGTGGATATGTTCTTGATGGTGGGCAGTATACTAAAAGCAGACGAATAACTCATTATACAGGACGGTATAGACTGAGCCAGGACCTTGTAATCTTAAGTGGTACGAATTATCCATACTTCCTATTCTCTTATAAACTGGGCCCGAAACAGTGGACGAACTCAGGACTGTCATAAATGGTACCGACTGTTATATAAATGGTGCCAGGGACAGTGGACGAACACAGGACTGTTATATGGGGACGTGTATTATCATGAGGAAACACCCACGAATTGTTCTGCCTCAACTCTGGGCTCTTGCGCCACACCTTTTCTCATAATCGTAGCTTGACGGGTCTAACGAAGCATCCTGCATTCGCTCTGGAACCACGTGACACGAACTCCAAATGGACGATCCCCTGCCAGTTGAAGAAGCCGATTAACATCACTTTAACAAGTGATTGACTCATTCATGTTCTGTTTGGGTCGTGATGACGATTGTACGACTGAACATCGTATCCATACACCATCGTATCCATCCATTTTGGATTTAAGGATAATTTTTAAAATGTGCCTAGAAAAGTATAAGAAAATAAAAAGTATTATTTATTTTAGCTAAATTGGTACAGTAGTAAGTTTCTACTTCAGAAGAAGTCCAGAATAGTCCTAGAAACAAATTATAAAGCTTAAAAGCTAAACTTTTCCCATGTGAGTATAGGCTACCCGGTTCTCTTATGTACTGATATCATCAGATCCTTAGTAAAGACTCTGTCCTGATTTTCTTCAACAGAAAGGTAGCAACCCTGCCTTTCCAATCCTTTACCTAACCCATACCAGCCTGAGCCAAAGATGTCAAAAGGTCATAAATAAAATTCAGATTCAACAACCTAATTTTTTTTTTGCAACGTGATAATTTTTAATAGAGTTTCCTACACAACCAAAAATAGCGGTGTTGGTTCAACACTTTTCGCTTAAATCAACACAACAAACGGTTGGTTCAACATAATGGTAGTAACACACCCACCATTGTGTTTACTGAACATTGACAACAGTGTTGTACCACCAAAATCAACACCGTTTGCTGTGTTGATTTAACAAAGAAAAGTTGTGGTCGTCCTGGAACACCGAAAAGTGTTGAACCAACCCCGCTTTTTTTATTTTCTCTCTTTCTTTTTTTTTCTTTTTTGCTGTGTATGTTTTCTCTTACGTGACATACCACGTAGTGTTTTGGCCACACATTTTCTTTAACATTTTGGCCAACTTATAAAACGTATCTTTTTATTTTTACTTTAGCGTTTCGCAATTGGGTAATTACCTAAATCTGCACCGCCTTCTGGCTAGAAAGACATTCTTAAAGACTACTTATGAAAATCCAGGACATGGCAAATGAACAGAAGCGGAAAAAGTAATTATACATACACAGGAAAAAAATAATAACAATGAGTTTGCAAGAACATACGCATAGACACATATTCACATATATAATTGATTTCGCTATTCAGAATGTTTATCAAATTTCCATCTTTAGGAGGAACACAACAATGGGATATATTTTACTGGCAAAATATGACGATAATCAGTGCACTGATATCAGGAGAGTCTTAATTCGAAGGTCTCTAGGCAAGGTGAATCAGTAGGGGTTTGCAATTGTCCTCCATCGAATGGAAATAATATTTACGTCCTTAAAACAAAAAAAAAAGACGGAGTCCTGTGTGATTCCGAAATACTTGTGTCCACACTTACGTTTCGAACCAGTGATTCATCTTAACGTAATTATCTTACGTGTATACTATTAATTAAATAGCGTGGCCAATACATGTGAGCAACATTTCCTCCAAAATGTCGGACTTATTGATGAGGCCACAGTGTTTTTTGTATAAAATTTAGATTTCTAACTGGCAATTCGTCTGCGATACAGTTAAGTATTTTAAAATTAAAAGTTTACCTGGGGAAACATTAAGAAAAACTCCCCACGCGTATAAAAAGCATTTTTCTTCTACGACAAACGTACTAGACAATATATAACTACTTATTATTTCCAATTCTATTCAAGGCTGATCACAACATATGCACCATGACTAAAACAGATACAGTTTGCAATTTTTATTTGTGAAACTGATACATTTGTTTTCTTCTCAGAATTGGTGTATTGCTAGAGTCCTTTGCATTAGTTTATAGAACAACAGTAGGGACATCTAACGATGCCTGTTGAAACTTACAAATTCGATGCGGCTTTAGTAACTCTTTCATGGTATTTTCTATTGCAGTTAGGGTTGTTATTCGTCCCGGATAATCCCGGAAACAGTACCGAAATCGAGGTCTGCGTCCAATGTCCTGAAAATAATTCTCCGGACGAATAAAAAAGTTCCAGTTTTCAGTAAAGAAGAAAGAAAGAAAGAAAGGAAAAGTTATCGTTTCCTTAAAGATTGATTAAATATTTTTTTTTTTAACTTTTCCTTCCTTTTATGCAACACTTGCCACGTGTTTCGGTTGCTGCATCAACTAGGAAATATTTTTGAAATTTTAGGAACCACTACTGGGAGTGTTGGTGCAGAGGATTGGACATAAAATGGACGTCATTTTTAACGGAAATAAATTAATTAAGGTGTTAATTAATTAAACTTTTTGGCACATGTTTTAAAGATTTTTCATAAATAAGTAAGTATCGTCTCGGATTTTTCACTTTCCAAATATAGCAATCCTAACTGCAGTTTCCCAGTCACACATATGGTTGGTTTCACTTCTCTTCGTTAGGAATTTAATAACGAATTGTCACTTAACGAATTTAATGCATATAAAAGCTCTTCATGATACTTAAAGATTCGTCAACTCTTAACGAAGATTAACGAAACCCACCGATCTTCTATATATAAAAATGAATGTGTGTCAGTCACTTATCCAATCTATACGTGTTCATTGATTTACACCAAATGTTGTATTAGATACTGCGACAGGTTGTCCGGGTGGTTTAAGTTCTCAGTGTTGCCAACAAATTTTAAAAAATCAACTTTTCTAATTGTTTCCATATCGTTGGACCTATTTGCACCAAACTTGACGTAAACATTATTTGACACAATAGGAAAATATTGTGTATCTTACCGTCATCAAATATCCCAGTTGTTAATGTTGCCAAACTATTATTTTTTTCAAATGGATACCATATAGTTGGACGTATCTGCACCAAAGTTGGCGCGAATATTATTTGATACCATAGAGAAAATGCTGTGCAAGGCTCCACCCTCTAACGGTCGAGGTAGTTGCTGTTATCAACCTATTTTAAATATTTTTTGATTATAATAATTGTATGTGAAGCATTGAGTGAAGTGTATCAAACTGTTAATATATTAGACTAAACTTTGATAGTCGAGTGAATTCCGACGAAATTTTTCATTGAACCGTCACTTGATAGCAGAGAGACCTATGCTGTGTTTGCGTCGAGCATGTATATTTACTATTCATAGCTATATCATGGAACAGCTATAGCTATATTCCTACTGAATATAGAGGAAATTCGGGAGAGATTGTGCACTGCGCAAATGTACTAAAAATCTCGTACTTGACGCTTGCGCCAACTATTCTCATTAGGGAGGAGATATTGCTCACCACATGCTTAATTGGGTGCCATTTTCCACAATGACAGCAAAGTGTATACCGTACAACACTAGTTCTGGCACAAGAATTAGCTGAGGTACACATTGATTTATAATTAATTAACATTAAAACATTTTTCTTTGAAAATATGCACAGCACTTATAGAAGTCAAACAATTCACTTGTATCACAGATGTAGAAAATTGATGATAAGTTCGAGGGACCATTTTCTGTCAACTCATGAATTCAACTGACGAATCTGCCAGTAACGTGTTCACTTGCCTTTCGCTGGCAACACGTCAGGTCAATTCCTTCCCGTCTTTCCAGCACCTGCACAATCTCTCCTACCTCGCAAACACTCCTGGCTTTACCTTATAGTGATTTAGGAGAAAATCTACAATGGTTCGTGATACCATTCTTTAAAAGTATTTTGTTTTTAATATCGTACCTCTGTTGACCTGATTTTCTTTCTTTTAAATTTTATACCACAACATGTAATGATTCAAGTGTAATAGTGTAAATGAACTAACGTTTAGAAGTAATGTGTTTAGGTATTTAACCCCAAACTCAATGTGTTTCATATTTATAGCACCTCTGCTTGCTTGCATTACTTACAACCTCGTGTAGGGTATTGTGAAAGGTTTCAAGGCATATATTTTTTCTATGGTTACTGGCTTGCAGAAACCTTGCTTCGCTCTGCTGAAGAATCGGTTTCTGTAATGTCTTAATATCACATCAAACCATATACAAATATTCAATTAGATATTCTGTTCGTACTTACTTCACATATTTGATCTCTCTTTTGCAACACGTTTACACATGTGTGCTCTCTCACCTTTCATCACTAACATCAATATTGCAAGTTATGTCTGAAACGTAGTACTGCGCAAATAAACCGTATGTTGCATTTCCCCTGTAACTTACGGTATCTATTTGACCCCGCACTACCGGTTGGGCATATCATCTAGTTTTATTTCTGTTTGTTGGAGCTAAAATTTACTCTGGAGTATGTGAACATACAGGTGTCTTGTTTCCTTTTCGCATTGGCGGATTTAGGAGAGAGACCCTGAGAGAGGGGGGGGGGATTACTTTACAATCCATCTTTGAGAATGAAATATTAATGGTCATTCTGAAATGACTGAGGGGGGAAATACCCCTATGCCCCCGCATAAAGCCGCCCATGCCTTTTAGTCACCCTAAGCCAGCACATTCAGAGAGCTGTGTCCTTTGTGTGTTTAGGGAGTAGTGGGTGTGCTAAGAATTTCGAATTTGAATTTTATTTCAAGGCCGAGGTGTGCTAACAGAATTAGCTTTATTTATTTAATAATGTATTTATTTAAATCTAATATATTGTGTACGTTATGAGTAATTGAGCATTGCTCATAAATTTATTTTAGATAAGGAATATCAATGCTTATGTTACAGAAAATGGAGATGCGTTAGAAAGTAGAACAATTTGGCAGACATATAGGACGAATGCACAGGTGAATTTTCTGTCGAGAGGCCACTCTGAGCGTAATGTAGACGGGTGGATTCCTGTTAATAAATTTATGGTCACTGTGCAATTTATGTCGGCGCTATATAATGATGGGTGTTACGTGAGCTGTATGCAGTGATGATGTTTAAGAAGGAAACTGGCTCCGGTTTACCTAGCAAATCAACATGAAACTTCCACAGTTTATTGCTGATATGTTCAAATGAACACTCGTGTAGTGCTACGTTTCGAAATTTAGTGGAACGCGAGTTACAGGTCTTGAATGTTTGCGAAATTTTGTACCGAACACCAGCATAGCACGCAATACTTCATACACATGCCCGGAAAGGTATGCATCTCCCGTTTACTCCGAAGCTAATCTGAATTTCCATATGAAAGGTTGTTCTGAAGCTAATTTGTGTGTTAAATTAAAATTATTGATCAAGTTTACGTATCAATTAATTTCACTGGTCCCTACCAAAAGCGAATATTTTATAAACACACAGTGTGACCCGACGGGACTGTCCCATCCCGTTTAGTTCGCAACCAGTTGATTTAAAGGAATAATTCTGACACACGTCATATTTAATTTAAAGGGAAATGTACAACTATTGTAAAGCATTGTACGCTGTCCCATTTTTTTTATTTTTTTTATTTTTTTGTGATCTGGTGCAAAAAAGTGAAATTTCAGTTTGCAGTGCAAAATTTCAGTGCAAAAAAAAAGTGAATATTTGAGAGATCCACAACAATTTCTCGTAGTCTTCAAAGAAATTAGTACGATCACTTAAAAAAAAAAAATAGAATCGAAAGACCATTCATATGATATGACCATGCGTAAGGACGTTCCGTAAGATACAACTTGAGTGTTGAATGTTACACTAGCACTGTATTTTGTTATACTATTAGGCGCAGTGTTCTTTTTACTAGCACGTGAAGCCTCGAAATAATATTACATAAATATTAGACGATGAGACATATCGGTACATCTTTGTGTATATTTTATTTGTTTCGTTTTTGTCAGTGTATGAAGGTGAATTACAAACAGTACTTTATTTTTGCTCGGAGGTAAGGTATATGTAAAAACTACGAACCATATACAGGTAAAATTCCTTTACAACGAACGTCACTATAACGAAATTTCCGTTAGAACGAAGTTATTCGAAATCCCCGCCAAATTCTTGCTCTCCAATACAATATTCATTACAAAGAATTTTCGTTATAACGAAATAAAATCGAGGGCCCGGTAAAATTCGTTATAACGAGATTTTGCCTGTATATACGAGCGAATGCTGATAAGTCCTTAGTCTTGCCCCCTTTTCACTTTTAGATTTTAATAACCATACATGTTTGTTACCTAAAACCAAATCAATGGTAGTAATGGAACTATTTCTTTTCAGGTGAGTGAGTAGTTGAGATGGTGGGGCACTTAGTCAAGTTTAGTGATGTTAAGCGCAGAGCAGTGATCAAGTATTTCTCCGTCCAGGATAAGTCTGCAAAGACCATCTATGATTACATGCTACAAACAATGGTAGGACTACGCCCCGTGCTATGCTACAGTTAAGAACTGTGTTACCAAGTTTAAGACCGGACATTTTGACACTGAAGATGAACCTCGCTCTGGGAGACCCTCCCTAGTGATTGTGCCCGAAAGAATTGAACAGATTCATGAAATGATTTTGGCTGATCGACGAATTTCTGCCAAAAAGATAGCTCATGATCTAGGCTTTTCCCGCGAACGCGTTGGTGTCATTATTCGTGACCATCTTCACATGACAAAACTGTCAGCCAAGTGGGTGCCGAAATGTTTGCATGCCGATCAAAAGCGCCGCAAGGGTGCTTGATTCGAGAGATGTTTTGAGCCCTTTTGAGCAGGAAGGCAATAATTTCGTGGAACGTTTGGTCACGGAGGATAAAACATGGATCTATTTGTATGATCCAGAGACAAAAGACCAATTTAAAAAATGGCGTCACAGTCGTTCATTAAGATCAAAATATCTCGTGTTCAAAAATCAAATGCAAAAGTTCTTGCTAATGTTTTTTATTTTTTTTTGGGGGGGGGGGATAAGGATGGAGTAATCTGTGTTGATTATCTACAACAAGGTCACACCATTACCGGGGCTCACTATGCTTCATTACTGGACAGTCTTCACTCAGAACTGAAGAAAAACGCCTGAAAAGTTGTCCCGAAAAGTTATCTATCTTTACGACAACGCATCCCCTCACAAGAGCAATGTTGCAATGCCAAAATTCACTAAGTTAGGGTTTGAAACCTTGAATCACCCACCCTACGGACCTGACCTGGCCCCATCAGACTATCACCTATTCCCAAATTTATAGAAACACTTGAAGGAACAAAAATTCAGCAACATTTTTGAAGCAATTGTCGCTGTAAATGCATGGTTTGACACCCAACCTAAGAATTTTTTTTAGATGTCTTAAACAAAATCCAGGGTTGAAGTAGGGATGCAAACTTCAGGATTTTTGAAAACCGGACAATAGGTTTTTTTCCAGTTTGGAAATCGAACACGCAGCACACTAACAAGGAACACTCGCCAGGGGTCAGAGCCCGATTTTAATGAAAATTAGTATGAAGGTACAGTGCCTTAGGTGAACTTCAGAGCCAAAATTATAGGTGCTGCCGTCAACAAATAAGTACAAGGGAACCCGAGTAGAGAGCAAGTAAATCCAATACAGAGTACGGAAAACGCATTTTCTTTTATAAACTGTTACATACAGTATATTGAAAACAAATGGCTATTAATGGATACTGGACAGAAGACAATACATGCTGGAGGGTATGACGACAATGGACGCGATCTTGAAATGTAGCCATATGTTTTTTGTTTCTTCAACTGTTTCAACAAAATATTTTTTTCATCATTCGGCTCACATATTCTCCAAGTCAATTTCAAGTTTCATTTTGTCGTACAGGATTAGAATTATGCCAGAATTGAGTTCGTCATTGGGTTTCTTGGTTATTTGTTGACCACAGTATCTTTAATTTTGGCTCTGAAGGTTTACCTAGGCACTGTACTTACATACGAATGTTCATCAAAATCGTGCTCTGACACCTGGTGAGTATTCCTTGTAAGACTATTCTCACTATACAACTTGAGGAAAATGCTAATGATGTTTGTTATAATGTCAAATGCTTAGTAGACGTATGAAAAGTCATCCAGTGGAGAACCTGTAACAAGTAATGATAAAGGAGACTCAAGAAAAGTTATCCAGGGCAGGGCTTAGAGTTCACAAAAACGTCCAGAAAATGTATTTCAACAGTACCACCTAACTGGAGTCGTTTAAGAAATCTTAATCAATGACAAGAAAATGTTATGAAAACAAAAGCAATATTTAATCTATCAGGCTCAAATTACAATTAAAAAAATATGTGGTGTATACCAAAGATAGCTGAATAATAAAATATAAATAAATTCACATAGAATTAAAATTACTATTTGCAGGAATAATAATTTACCTTTTCAATATGCCATGATCCATCTAGTGTCCATTAGATATTTAATATATCTGCGTAAATTTAAGTAGAGCTAAAAATTAAAAGAATGGTATACACAAGATGCACTCTTATGATGGGGAAAGTGCAAATAAATATTTTAGGTTCACAGTAACTAGAAATGTACGCCTCCATAACAAAGTATTGTATAGTAAAACAAATGACATCAGTTTGAAGTAAGTAAACATTCAGAACTGACAATATTTTCTCCAGACTCAGTAGCTAATAGGCACATTAATTAGGAATATATACGGGGTGACGCAAAAATAAGTGCGCTAATTTTAGGGCCCTAGCGATTTTCAATACACTAATTTAAGCTATATATAGTAAAACCCTCAAATTACACAGCAATTATTATTAAATACATACCACGTTATTCAATGATCACAATTTTCATGTAATAATTATTATTATTGAATTGCCTTAATATTTCCCCTTAAACAGATGCTCTTGCATTATACGACTTCCCGATAATTAGTGAATGAAGCCATTATTCATTTTATCTTTCTCTTATACAATTCTCAATGAATTACACAGTTTCTTAGTCCAAATATGTAAAAATCATTGAATTTCCAATACATTATAGCGAAAACAACGTACATACCAATATTCAGAACCGGACCAGGGATTCTCTCCATTTCTCCATGAGTCGTGCAACAGAAGCATTCATATGACCAGATCGATACGTTCTTTTGTCATCTCTCAGAGGAAAAAAAAGTAAAAAAAAGCTCTCTTTCTCTACCCCTCTGTATTACTTGCCCCGCAC
>JAGDQP010040513.1:3755-17266 GCA_022664845.1 Lepisma saccharinum | reverse complement strand
TTACATTCTTTTGTTTCGTTCATAATGGATCGTGGTGTTCTCAAATCTTGCAACGTTAATTTAGCTCATTTTCGGACGTCATACAATGATGAAAATTCGCATAGCAACCCCCACATCGGGTGACAATGCAATATTCTATTGTTACTTTCATATATTTATATATATTTTTAAATATTATTCATAAATACTAGCCTGCAACTCTGTGGCGTTTGACTGGTTGCAGAACACTTTAGGGTTTTGTTAAAAAAAATAATTAAAAAAAACTTTTTAAAGAATACTTTTCTTAAACAATTCGTACTAAAAAGTAAAAAAATAATTTTGTTTTTATGCATGACTAAAAAAGAAAAGCATGAGGCGCGCTCTCATATACGGTCGCTTTATAATTCTTGAATTGGCGCGCCCCATGATATCCTTTTTAGTCATTCATAAACAAAATTATTTTTTACTTTTTACGAAAGTATTATTAGTACGAATTGTTTAAAAAGGTTGACTTTAAAATGTTTTTTAAAATTATTTTTATGTTAGATTCGTTAACTATAAAATGTATCAATAGAGTTAAAATATTGTGTATTTTAAGAAGTGTTTTCAATTCGTTTTCCTGTTTTTCTTGCTTATGGTCCTCGGTTCATTTTTAGGTTGGTCTGATGTCCCAGTAGTTGCGATGGAGACAATTGGAGCGCAGAGTTTTCATTTTTCAGTACAACAGAATAGATTAGTAACTCTGCCAGCTATCACCAGGTACGTAACTTCATATTATTTAAACCAATATCTTATAACATTTTAAGTAACTTTTTTTTTGACAGTTTTAACTGTTAAGAACTACATCTGATTTTTAGTTAATTTGCAATAGAAGAGGATATATTGATATGTTTGGTGTTAACGAAGTATTATCAGTTCAAATAGGTGTACTCAAGTAATTTGAGTCGGAAAAGGTGACAACCCGTAGAATGTAACATTGGAGAAACCCTGTGCTACAAGTTCTATGTGAGTTCTATTAGCCTCGGAAACAACATTTAGGTTACGTGGAAGCATGTTCTTAGTAACTTGATCCTGCACTCGCCGTCTATCCCATGGAACATCTGAACTAGAGTAACCTCCAATATACTGGGTATTCTACCAGGAAAAGAAAATCGAGTTGCGATCTCTGAGTCTATTAATTTTGTTTTTGTACTTACCAGTAGCAATTTGTGTTTTTTATAAAGTGTAGGAACTTTAAGTCCTTTATATCCACTATATCCTTTTCTCTCCTCCAGCCCCCTCAGTTGAGCTGACTCATTCCTTTCGTTCTAATCGAGCATTTATCTTTCAACGAGAGACCTACCATTAACGAGGTTGAACCACGCTCGGTTGGTATCGGAGACAACATGAGGGTGCACAGACAAAATACGATGTTACTTGTCACGAACGCGCCTTTTCCACGTCACTCTTCACCGACTTAACTAAAGTTTTCCAGCGCAGCAAGTTCGGTTCAAAGAGAAAATTGTACTTGCTAAAACCCTTTCCCTGCCACTCTTATCCTTTGTAATATTGAGGAATTAATGTACTAAAATACTGAAATTATCTTACAGTTATCACAGAGAGAATCATTGTTGTCAGATATATGAAAAAAAATGACACTTACCTGTGCTGCTTCCAACAATCTCGTGTATATTTTATATTTTTCGTTCAATGAGAAAGGGGAAGCTAGCGGCCGGAACGTTTGACTAGGTATAATCTCAAAATTTCCATGATGAAACTGAGAAAAACCTGGTAAACCTCAATCAGGATGTCCCGCACTAGAACAAACCTGTGTGCCTCTCCAATGACGAACCGAAGTTGTATCTGTAATAACAAGATCACGGGAGCTGGATTTAAGTCTTGCTCAAAGTACAATATAATCAAACTCTCTAGATTTTTTTCCCTTCGGTTCTACTAAAGCACACGTCGAGATGACCACTTCCTTTCCCAAAAGTTATATTGGCCGAGGGATAAAATTGCTAAGGGCTCAAAATGTCTTAACAAGAGAAACAGTTCGTAGATGGACATTAAATGATTAAATAGGGTGAATGTAAAATAAGACTGGCAATATATTAATTTTATCTACCGAGCGAACGTAGCTCAGTTGGTAGGGCGTTGGCTTAGTAACCGAAAGGTCCTGAGAACGACTCCAGTGAACACCACCTGATTGAGGTTTTTCCTTTTTTCCCTCTGTCATGCAAGGCAAATGCCGGGATAGTACCTAATAACTAGGTACTGCCCGACTATCTTCCAACATAGATTCTGGCCTGAGCTACCTAAAGACCATAAATAAATAGGTCATTCCATGACGAATCATCAAATTTTAGAACATTTTAATTTTTTTATGTGGATTCGATTCCTACATATCTGAAGATATCAAAACCACTTTTGTAAAACAAATGTTATGCCGTTATTTCTCCCGGGGCGACTATGTTTCCAATATGGCGAATGCTGTTTTTTACTCCCGTGGACATGTACGGACCCTGAATATCTTAAAAAACAAACAAACGAGGAGCTAGAGAGCCGAAACAAACACCACTGTGTAACCCCTGAAGTGTACTTTGAAGATATGTAATCATCTTTTCTAAGATGTGCCTTAATATGATATGTACAGGGTGTCCGGGAATTCCTATGACAGCGTTTGAGTTGAAAGTAGACATCAAAACAAACAAAAAAGTATATGGACACAAACCTCAAAAGCGGCGGCGTCCTTTCCGAGTTATGATCGTGGGAAATTTGGCGGCACGGAACTTCGGCACGCTATAGCACAAAGACGAATGGCCGTGACACAGGCGGTGTGGAATTTCACACAGGAAGTCATAGGTGTAGTATCCAAAAATATCAAAATCGGAGACTTGTTATTGAGCTACATTTGTATCTCATTTCCTTTCTCTTAAACAGTTCCTTGGGTTGCTGTTGACGTTGGTCCAGGTACGGAGTGTTACCTGGCTGAGAAAGGAGGCCCTCAGCTTCGTAGCAGGTAGGAGGCCATTATGGTATTGGAGGATATGAACTTGGGGAGTTTCGCCTATCTCGTAGCAGATCCGACCAAGATGAGGATGGTCTACCACATAGCAGGTTCGACCGGTAGAAAGGACGGCCTATCCCATAGCGGATCCGACCAAGGTATGGGAAGAGAGGAGAGTGGACGTGACTACTCCTGGAGACGGAATAGTGGCTTATTGGGGCAGCTCAATGCCTTTCATTCTGTTCTGGTTCGCTAACTCTGCAGTTCCAGATGTCGTCTACATCCTCGACCGTCTTCGGTTCCATCCGTTCTTCCACTATTGCTATTTGTTTACTAGTAGAAGCACGTGTTTTTACACACACTACGTACTCCGTCTTCTACCATGTATTTACAAACAAGAGCCCGTGTTTTTACGTACACTACGATAGCATAATCCACGGTACTTAACAATATCCATATGGGTGAAGTTCGTGGTCCATTGGATGCCCACTGAAGTCATATAACGTCTATATGGAAGGACATTGTAGGTACGATAGGATGTCCATGTGCTGTCTGAGGTGTCAGCTACAATGAAATGCTTCTGCCAGAGGTAGACCAGCCTACCAACTTGAGGCACGTTTTCCAAGAACCGTCTGTTCTGCGTGTGTGCTATGCTACACATGAAAACCCATTTATGTATGATCTTTAAGCATCTTTGGCTGATGCTGGGATAAGGCAGGGTAGAGGATGGATAAAATATCGATCAGGGTCTTAAGGTACCAGGTTTTCTATCTTTCCCTTTGCTACTTTTATTTCTACCAAGAACAGAAAGCGTATTCATATGACTCGTCCGCTCTTAACTACTCTACACAAAAGCCTGATATTAATTATGGCAGATCTTTTAAAGTTTGGAGTTTGCTTGAGAATTTGAGGCGATCCCACCCATTGGGGAAGCATGGCATAATCCCTTGTATATGGCTTGTCTACTTCTGATACTTTTTTCTAAAGAAAACATCTAGAGATGAGTAACGAAATACTGAAACATGCAGTTAATTCATTTTTTAAAGTCTTGTGGATTATCGCCTTCTGACACTGAAGTAGACCTATTCATTTATTGTTATGTTATCCTTGGATTTTAATTGAGAGGAATGATCTGAAAGCAAGAAAAATAATCTACTACTTTTCTCTTCCAGTATTGCTACATCACTTGGAGCTCTGTCGGTCGCTCCCAAGTTAATGCAGATTCTGCCAGATTTCAATGTGAGTTCCCGAGTTGTTACAGATGCTGAGGCACTGACCAGTTGTATGAATTTTGCAGGTTAGTGAAACAGTGTTCGATTTGCCGTGGGTGATACCGGAGATTTTCCCTGGTGCGTAAAAATTTCATCTCCGGTTGTTGATTCCGAATATCATCCCAACCAGGAATAAAAATTTTGTATTTCTCCCCAAACAAGTAGTATGTTGTAACTTACCTGCAACCACTAGTGTTAGTATCTCCGCTTCGTAGTTTATCACAAATCGAACACTGAGTGAAAGTGGACAAGTATATATGTAATACATGATAAAAGTAAAACGACTTGTATTTGACCAAATGTTTTTGTATTTACACCCTGTAACTGTTAAGTTTAAATTGAAACTCGCCTTTGGAAAATAGTTGATCTCTCTCACTTATCAGTGTGAAAATTACTTGTTGCAAATCAAAGACAAATATAAAAAATACTCTGATTTCACGTTAGTTTAATTGCTTATACTACTTCTGTTTCCTGCACGTGGTTTTCATACTTTTCTTGGATTTAATTTGTCTTCTGATTTTCTGCTTCTCTCTATTTCGATAGTCCAGGAGGACTCGCATTGATTTCGATTAAGATTATGAAAGGCAAGTTCCATCTTTTCGAAATATTTAAAGTAGGAAACGTAAATCACTAATATATTGTAGATTTTATGTGCCTAACGTTCTTGAATTTTCGTCTAGATTAACAGTCCTTTCTGTATTTTTCAGATGATCATCGCATGTTGGTTGAACCATCCTGCGGAGCCTCCCTCGCAGCTGTGTATTGTGGAACCCTTCTGGAGCTTCAAAAGGAAGGAAAATTGTCACTGGACGGAGCAATCGTCGTCGTCATCTGCGGAGGCAGCGGGGTCACGCTCAGGATGCTACACAACTGGGCCGAGGACCTTCACATTCCCCTTCCCAATACATGATATGAAAGCCTCACAGCTAATATTGAATAAAAAGTTTTTGAACAAATTTACGCTTGAAATTTTATACACAAAAATACAAGATTAATAACAACAGATAAAATAATGAATATTGGGTTACATTTTTCGAAGGGCAATGCAAAGAAAATGTATGAAACTTGGGTGAGAGAATGAATACATTTTGCACCAACAGCTTATTTTTGAGCCATAATTGTGGCATATGGATCAATCGCCGACAAGTAACTCTCATGGCGTCTACCAGTCAGTTTTACCGCCGTTTTCCTTTTCCTTGTTTTTTTTTGCCAAGTATGTGTATACGGATTGTTTTAGTTCTTCTGTGAAGGATAAAGAATTAGTACTGCAGAGAAGTATAGTCATTTACGTAACACGACATTTCAAGCTGTACTATACATTTCATGGAAGTTCTCTTGAATTACTGGGTGAATATCATTTTGCCCTTTCTTTTCACCTTTGTTCTTCATCAACTGTAGGTTATCTGTTCTAGGACCAATCTTCGTCCAGATTTTCTTTGGGTTTATAATGATCAATTTGGTCTTTCAAAAATATTTTATTATATTCAATGTTTTGTCCTTTGCAAAGCAAAGCGTTTGACATAGAGAGTTGAGTTCCTATTAACTGTAGAACTTTCCAACAAGTTTGACCATGTTATGATATTACAACATTCAAATAATCAGTGCTTAATGCCCCCAACTACTTAAATCGTGCAATAGTAACATTATTATGACAGTTTCAACTCTATTTTGTATACGAGTTAGTATATCTAGAGGTAAACAGCAGCAGCATACCAATTAAACACTACTGTACTAGTATCATTTCCATTTTTAATCTATGTCGTAACTTCTGAATCAAAATACATTACTACTAATCTGCAACAACTAGAACGTCTGCAAAATGTTTGTCTTTGATTAATTGAAGAACCTTCTGAAACTCACAAATATTCCCATAAATTCGTTCAAAGTTTAAAACTGAAATAATATCAAGGGATTGAAGTACATGCATTCTCAAGTATTTCATAAAAAAAATTATCCCGCCACTGCTCTCCATTATGAACTAGAATTTAGATAATTATCGTTCTACATCATCAAGAATCCATAATGATTTAGTTATTCCCGAAATTAACGTTTCTACGGTTTAAATCTTTATAAGTATTTGCTAGCGGTGACTTGGAAGTTGAAAATCACCTCCACATGTTCAAGACGAAATAATTCCGTAATTTTGAAACAGTAAGTATCATACTTCTTTAGATTTTTTCTTCCAACTGTGTTATCCTTCAAATGAGAAACTTATTTTCAAAAGAGTACATGTCCGTGAAGCAAATTTCACAATATGCGTAAAATATATATATATTTCTCTGGGAAGGCAAGCCCTATAACTGTGCGAATGATGTAATAACTAGTCAGTGCCGCTAGCTCCATTTGTAATAGTGTGTGTTTTCTTCAAAATAAGACAGATCTACACGCAGCTACTGACAAAATTCATCATCTTTCTTGAGAGACGGTGTACTATCCATCATATTAACCTCTAAGACATGACGTCATTTTCGTTGTGTTACTATGGCGACCGCACGGATATGTCCAAACAAACAGGTTGCTAAGACTTTGGAAGTCGTATTGAAAGAACTACAAAGGATAAATAGTTCAGAAATTATACATGCTCGGCCCTTAGAAAATATTCATCCGTGGTACTGCATTGTGTCTACATCGTTTACCGTTCGATTTTTATGGTAACCACATTATGACGTCACACTTAAATAGTCCATGACAAGGGTACTTAATTAGTATCGCGATAGGAACAGGTGACTAACGTAAAATATTTCGTACAATAAATCGTGTTTACTCAAATCCTTTCTTGATCAAGGAGTCTTCGAAATGTGAATTTCGAAATATGAATAGGGAAGTACAGGAAAAGTAATTCCGGAGAAAATAAAGAGGATTAGGCACAAATTGAAGAAAATAAATAGGGGAAGGGATATACAATTCATACATAGTGGTAAAGAAGGAAAGGAATACGTGAACAGGCAAACATTCCTTAGTACGGAGTACTGACCCAATGAAGCTTGGACCCTCTTTGCATATCTTGTCTCACGGCAGAATTCTTTTCCACCACCACAGGGTGATGCCCATGGACATGGACAACTGCTGTACACCTAAATGTCCATTAACGAAGGTTCCACCGCAGTACAGGAAGATGAATAATAAACTTTCCAAAGACCCTCAGCGCTGAAGAGAAGGCTAGAAGGAAGGTATATTTTTATCAGACCAATGCCAAAGAAATCCATGCGTGCGACATACGATGACTTAACAGATACTGCACTAAAATATATCATACGGCCACTTTCCGACGGCAGTTGGGCAGGAATGATTTTGCAGCGTGACATAATGCCTTTATATATGTAGATCCATAACTTTGATGTTTCATCGCCACACAAGGTGGTCCATGCCGACTGAAGTAGACGTCTAAGGCGTTAGGTCGGCGTGTCCAAGGTTGCGCGTTCGAATCACACCTAGCGGATAGATGCTTTTTGAACTCTGTTAGTAGTGGAAATTCAAAGTCCAGATTTTTGCAGCAATTCCCCACCAGAGATTTTCACCTTCAAACTTTGTTATAATATTAGAAAATCTCACGTTTAACACACCAAACATTAAAAGAATCGAGAATAGTTAAGCGGCCAGTGCTGGACCACTTACAATGGAATGACCCTTACTTACTTACTTACTTACTTACTTGGTCCAAGGATTTTAACGTGATTGTATCTATCACCGAAATGCTACCAGAACAAATCCCTGCTCACAAAACATCCAATATGGCCTACCCAATCGAACTCCTATCGAAGTTGATTTTATCCAACACTCTTTTCTTGTGATATTGGCGAGGGGATGTACCATACAATATATATAAACTTTTAAATATGCCAAATACATTTCTTGTCACCCAGAAACAGCACTGTAGCTTAACCTATAATCCAGGTACGGGTTTTCATCCCCTTTCCTATAAACAAGAGTTTACAAAGCAGTATAACACGAAATCAAGATAAAAGATATATAACATAAGCTTTATTCCTTATAATTTCATATACACATCTGGTGAAGATAATTATACACAACACACAAGTGTACCACAACTTATGATTACTCTGTAAACATTCAAAAGATTATACAAGTTATTGTTCTACAATGTGAACACATTCACATGAATCATGATCAATTAAAAATAGTATACATTGTGAAAAGTCTGACAGAATTTACGAAGGTTGTACCAAAGGTAATACTTGTTGGCCTGTCATTTGTTTATTATTTATTGGTCAAATGTTTATCGTTTACTGAGCACCACAAAACTATTCTTTATCATGCACGTCCAAGAAATAACGACCTGTTAACATTTCTCAGAATTTAGAGCATGTCAAAGACAAAATATTCTGCTTTTGAACTCCAAATTCAGCCATTAGGCATTCACTATTTGCCTTCGCAAAAGTAGGATACAGCAATTCCTGTATAATAAATAGTCAGCATACAAAAGGTAGTGATTTGGCCGCAGCATTTTCTTTGTAGTTGTTCAGTCTATTACGACGTCTTTTCTCTTTCTTTCACTTGTCTGTTTTCCCCCCCTAATCGTCTAATATGCCTGACAATGTCCTCAGAATTAAATACGACGAAAATTTGGATTTAATAGCCCCATCCCTCTTTTCCTCAAGATCTTTGGAGGCCTGCTGACATGTCAATATTAACAATTAATGAAACTTTAGCCCTCACCTTCCGTTGATTGTGTACAATAACCTACTAACTTATTCTAACGTTTCGATTCAATAATGAACCTTCCTCAGAGGGATGAACGCAAATAAATCTACAAACCTATGCTGACTAAATATTTATACCACTGAATTGTATTAAAAATGATATTAAAATTAAGTTAGCATAGGTTTGTAGATTTAATTAATATTCATTCCTCTAAAGATGATTCAGCTCTGAATCAAAAGGCTCGAACAGGTTAGTGTATTATAATTTACAAAACAGATCAACGGGAGTTTACGTCGTAAGTACATAGTTTTGAAGGTAAATGGCAGATAGCACTTTACGAAACCTAGTTTGCTTTACTGATGTAGGTATCACTCGTACACACTCTCTCCCGTCCCTGTTTTGCATTCAATTACTATATATATATATACCTACCAGAAAAACAATCCTATTTCTGCTCAAAATAACAGGTTAACAGGTATTATCTTTGGTAGAGTCAATTGTATTGTAAATTTAGAAGTATGCCATTATTATCCGTTCGGTTTAAGGCACAAGTCGTCTTTAATCGTCAAGATCAAAAGCCATGGGGAAAAAAAATACAATTCAAGTAGAAAATTATCTTTGTCCAAACAGTAGCAAGTATACAGCATCATTGAAGTAAACAAAACTTTTTATTCAAATGAAAAAAAAAGCCACACAGTGAAAACTCTTCGTTGCTGTAAAATGTCCCAAAATTGTGAAAAACTTTTTACCGCTCCCTTAAATGTACTAATATCTTTGTTATAACTTAACGCTGATTCTTTTTGGCTGTAATATAATCCAGAAAACTTCTTTCAATGCCTTTTCCCTCGCAACTGCGAACATCTATCTATGGTAACAAATGGTTTATTCGATCAACATTGTATCAGCAACTTCGTCCATTACCAATAACCCGGTAAGTACTGGCTATAGAGCATTGGAACAAAACGTAAATCATGAACACAAGAGCAGAATTATGATATTTAGAGTACAAAGCGACGTACAAGAAACATCTCTAAAAGCGAAGTTAACTACTAAAATTTGAAAAGGAACTGGGGTAATGTTCCAGTTCCTTCAAACGAACACTGAATACGGAATAATTACTACAGGTTTTTTTTTTTTTCGTAATTTGGAAAGTGCTAGGGAAAAACGATCACGGCCCATTGCAACTCGGAATTGGCAGTTTAGCTCCACTTATTAGACCTCACGGAAAGAAACTATCAGATTGTAGTATAGTACGAGGGAATAACGAGATCTATATTTTAATTATTTAGGAAGAAGAATACAACGGGCGCATGCTCAGTTATGGTACTCTGTAAAAAATAAATTACAATTTAGTTTTTTGTAGTACCAGTAATGCTTCGTAAAATATAATAAAACACAAAAAAACTATGTTACATTTTGTTCATTGGTAGTGTGCGGAGTTCAAGCTTTGTGTGTGTGTTTGGGGGGGGGGGGGTTACCTACGGCAACTTATTTTTTTTTCACTATGATCATTTTTCCCCTGGACTTTTCCTTCACCGTTTGGGATCAACTATAGTCAATAGCGTTTAAAATTCTAATTATAACGGTAGCTCCCAAACGGTAGATAACAAAATATATTTCTCTGAACGTTGTTTAAACATTAATACCGTTCCAAAGAAACGGACAGTGATTCCAACTTGCATTTCAAATTACACAGTTAACCCCGCCTTATAGGAATTTCCTGTGCGTTACTGTTTCCCTGATATCGTCATTCATTTTTGCATCATCTATTTTCATAATTTGATAATGTTTCAAAGCCTTTTTTATTCACTAGTTTCCAAGTTATTGGCAGAAGATGGAGATACTGAAACACCCTGTATACGTAAACTAACAACCAATGAATAACATTAGCCTACATCCAAAAAATTCTGACCTTAATTATCACTATGAAAACTGTTTTATCAAAGACGTTACATAATTAATACAAAAAGAAAAACCTAGAGCGCTTCCCTTTCTCTATAAAATCGAAGTTTTGTTGCAAAATATTAAGAATAAACTTAAAAGTTTTCTAATGACATACTTGAGATTCCGTGACACTGCATCACGTTAAAACTTGAATATTTTTTTCTTGATTACGATATATAAATATGCATAGCTAAGTCATACAGATAGCTAAGTTATCAATTACTGAAACAAATGTTTGTAGTACTAGCCTTTTGAAAAATGTTGCAAAGGATACATACTTGATATACATATCTTACACTGACAGTTTGTACGTTGATACACATTTGTTTATGTAAAACGTCTTACGAAAGTTTCTACAAAATAGAAAAAGAACAAGTAACATGTTAAGAGTTATTAGATTGGAATGCAGAATGTTACATTAAGGACTACCTCGTTAAAAGCGCAATATTTTAATGTAATTTCTCCTGAGTCTAAAAACAAATAATGTGCTAAATTGAACAGCAAAAATTTAAGATGTACAAATAATAATTTTAACCAAAGAAGATATACAACTTTTACTTCACTTATGAACAAATTATGCAGTAACAAGTACTACGTCCTCCATTACCACGCTACAAAACCTGTAGAAAATTATGATCTAGAGAATAAAGAGGTTTGAACGTAATTTAATGAGTAAAGCTAAAATTTCATAGAGATCTATGATTTACTAAGATTTATTTATTTATAAAAATAAATAATAATAATAATAATAATAAAAATACTTAATAAACCACGAAATTCGACAGTTTCTTATTTGCATTGACTACTTTGTTCATATTTTGCAAATGTTCTGTAGAAATGTAGTATTATTGAGAGAAAAAAAAATGCAACAAACAACAATACAATGATTTTTTTATTTAAGGTACTGAATATTTACATTTTCAAAGTGCCCTGTAAAAAACTGTTTCAAAATATTAAGCTGTCGCCCTTCTTCAAGTTCTGGTTAATTATAAACTTTTTCCTTCGGTCTGCAATATACAGCTATCTCAGGCTTCACTATTAACATTATTCTTAACAGTTTCTATTTTTAAGATTATCTTTCGGTATGTCATACCTATTTCACTGAGCCAAAATTCAAAATTCTCTCTCTGATACAGTAAAGTCAATACATACTTGATAAAGACTGACCAAAAGCTTCATTGACTCAAGTCATAATCTTGAAACAAAAAAAGAAAGAAAAATGCATTTCTCAATGTGTTTACCCTAACGATGAAGACTGCTACCGAAGTAATTCTAAAGCCCGAAGGTTCTTGGGCAAGATGGTAATTTGCCCTTGCCCTGCATCGGATGACGATGCCGTTCTAAGGGTGGGACCTACAGGTTAAAATGGGCTACCAACCGCTAGTGTTTCCAACGGATATCGAACTCGAGAACCCCTTGATTACAAAGTAGAAACCGTTACCACTATCCCTCCGTTTACCCTCCCTTTTGTAATTTTGACCAATACGAAAGGATAAAACACCTGATAATACTGTTTACTTTCCTTTAAGACTATTTCGTCTGTAGAAAAATGGATAGAAAAAAAATCGAGTCCTAGCACTGATGATGATGGGTATTCTGCCCGAAGGCAGGTCTTGATCCGAAGGTCCCTGGGCAAGGTGAAATGATGGTGGTTTGCCATTCCCTTTCATTGGATAAGGATGACTTCCTAAAGAACCGGGAATCTACAGAATTTTATTTTATGGTCTCTAGGCATCTAAGGCTCAGGCCGAAATAGAGGAGGGGAGGTGTCGGCCAGGGCCTATGTTGAAGGTCCCATCCCGGTATTTGACTGATGTGAGAGGAAAAACCTTGTAAAAAAATCAGTCAAAAACCGCGGCTGGTGGGATTGAACCTACGACCTCCCGAATACCGCTCTACCACTGAGAATGCTACCTAGTTAAACGTGGGTTCCGAACCACTTGTGTCACCACCGGAAACTGGACCCGGAGCCTCTTGATTACGAGGCAGCGAGCCATACCACTCACCCACAGGGAACACCTTGTTCTAGCATTATAACTCACTAAAATTGATGACATTTCAAAGTATCGAACTTTATGGTCTTTACAGTCCGTCACGGTAAGCCTGACACGTTGCAGAATGAAAGAAAGAGCGGTTACAGAAACTAAATTGACAGTATCATCTAGACTGCGGAAAACCGGACAAAATCCTGTTCAATCCCGGAATTGTCATTCCAGACTTTCCGATTATTACACGAGTGCGCTTTCACTGTACTGCCATGCTTGGTCTAAAAAAAATGCCTTTCATTTCACTAAATCAATAAAAGCCACGGATTTACTTCTGGAAGTTAAGATACCTGCTTCGTATAAATCCAAAAATTGCTCTTCTAATATTTGTTCAAATCAAACGTAAAGGATGTAGTAATCACAAGGAAATTGGATAGAAATCTCGGATTATTATTCCACAAGCTAATTCTGAAGAGAGATTTCATTAATCAAGATTATTAACATTCAACACACACCTTTGATTTAAACCTAAACAATAAATGCAGTGGATTGAAGACAAGTAGATGGGTTTATAATACATTTATAGTTAGTGTTAAGAAAACTTGTGGAACGCGAACTTAATCAATAATACATAAACGTCATTTGCATCACCCTGTAGCTCTGTTAGAAACGCGAGAACAATCT
>JAGDQP010040512.1:0-17267 GCA_022664845.1 Lepisma saccharinum | reverse complement strand
GTCGAACGAACTTCGAACATAACAATCTACAGGTATTTGTAAATAAATGTTAATTAATTCTGAATTTAAACAGGAACCCCATTCACACTTACAATTAATAGAAACAGTGAGAAGTGTGTTCATTTGTGTCATAAACTATCAAAAACAAAAGTGATATAGCTCTTTTGCAAGATATAATTGTTCGCATTTCATATGTAAATAGAAACTTTGCAAGTTTTCAATCAAATAGGATGTAACATGAGGATTCAATAAGACAATCTTCAGAAATCATGCACCTGAGATATTTTCTATATTTACAAAAAACATGCAAAGTCATGTAAGGAGAAAAGAACAAGAGAAGATCAGATAATAATTACTCACATCTCGAATAGGTGAATTCTTTTGACGGTAATTCATGATCTACACGTGGACAATCGATGGTCAATAACTCTTAAGATTTATTGGCTGTTCATGGCAGCATTACCTTCTTCACAGGGACAGGATCCAATAAACACCTCTGACCTCTGATTGGCCAAAATTAGCATCATTGACCATCTCACATCACCAGCGAGCACCTCTCATCGGGAATTTTCTAGATTTGACATCAGGATCGCATTCACGTGGTTAATGGACTTTAAATAAAATTGACTTCCCAACAGTAGATGCCAAGAGTGGTGTTAGAAAATTCTGTAAGTGACCATCTTAGAAGAAAGGACCCCTACAAGCTCTCCTCTTTTGTCACTAATGGAAGGGAGAGATCCAGTGTAACTTCCAGGGGCACGTCGTCGCAATGATAACAAGAAGAATAGAAGATATCAATCAAGTTTAAGGTCCGCTGCAGAAGGAAGAAGCAAGTAAGTCCTGCAGTCCAGTGGCAAACCAACATTCGTCCCGACCAGAAAACAGGACTCACCACTAACGATACAACAGGTATATGTGTTTAGTTTCCTTATCAACCAGTCAGTGTTGTGTTCATTACGTATCGCGTTCCATTTAATCCTAATCGGCCGTCTCTTTGAAACACCCAATAAATAAGTCAACTGTATTTTAATTGTTGTCCTTTGCAAATAAGTAAAATCCATCCCTTTGTTTCTAGTAGAATCAAACATTCGAAGATTTATATTTGTGAACTCTGCACCGCACACTGGACATTCTGTAGTTGAATGTTTAGGTTTCTTCAGTGGTGGAGATTCATTTGAATGCATGCGAGATATATGTTTGCAGTACTATCCTTAGAAAAATGTTATTGACAATAAATGCACTTAACAGATAACAATGACATTTTGTCACTATTGTACACACTATTTAAAATGTTTAATAGATCAGTGAAATCTTGAAATTCAGATTTTTTTTCTGCTTCGTAATTGTGGAGTTAACGACGTTTATTCTTTAATAAATGAATGGCA
Source organism: Lepisma saccharinum (assembly GCA_022664845.1). Lineage (NCBI taxonomy): Eukaryota > Metazoa > Arthropoda > Insecta > Zygentoma > Lepismatidae > Lepisma > Lepisma saccharinum. The sequence goes on along the minus strand of JAGDQP010040512.1, from coordinate 15,882 downwards.
ATTATAAAATAATATCAGTTTATCTTATATAATAAGCTTCAAGCAGACACACTTACACACATAAATCAAACTCTGGAATATAAATCAAATGTTTGGGAGACGAACTTTAGTCACATGAGCAGTCACTTCTAACACATTCACTAAATGACACAATACTTGCAAGAAAACTAGAACTACGCTCTATCAATCTCACTCACAAACACAGTTAAGCAAGACGTATCGGTAAAAATCGTGCGCCTTCCACAATTGCATTTTTTTATTATAAACTTGCACAAATGTATTCAATGCTCATCAATTTAAATGCTTTTACTCGAAACTATTTGTTTGACAATATTCAAAGTCTTGATTCAATTGCACAAAACATATTGTATGCATGCACTGCAACTCTAATGTGTAACTATTTGTTTGATATTTAATTTACAGTAACACTATTATTGTAAGTTGAGAAGCAGAAAATCCAAAAGACGAATCAGCTAAGCACCACTAAATCGTAGAACTTATTCGAAGTCGCCCTCGAATCCTCAAGTAGAACAAACCAAATCAAATGCTTTGCATTCGCTACTTTCTATAGACAATTTTAACGCAGTGCAGTTAATAGAATATTTCCTTTTCTGAAACACAAACATACACACGCAGCACTTAACTCTAATTCAAAATCAATGTTTTGTTGAGAAGCAGAAAACACGCCGTGTACGTTTTGCTCTTTTTATTTTATTTTTTTCAAGAAAAGATAAACTACCAGATATGTTTGTAAACACTCAAGTCTTTGTTTGTAAACACTGTTCAAGAATTGTTTGTAAACACGGATAATGTAAATACTGAGCTATTTGTTTGTATACACAAATACTCCCGGTCTATATGTGTAAACATAAACACTCACTTCACAACTCAACATTTTGAAATTAGGGAAGAAAAAAAAATAATTTGTTAGTTCACGGACTAGGAATTTATTTTAAGTCCTTTAGGCACCTGAGGAACAGACCGGGATAGGGTTGGGGAAAGGAATGAGAAGGTAGAGGGCAAGGCCGTATTGTGTAGGTACCATCCCGGCATTTGCTGGTTTGACCGAGAGAAAGAAAAATCACGGACTAAGTAACGTGGTGGAACACTACTTCACAAACTTCTCTGTTGGATCTTAAGACCAGAAGACTTTTTTAAAAGTATTCTCTCTGTTGGTTTTTCGAGGTATTCGGAGAACATTTATGGTTATATCCGGAACATGATATTTTTACTTAAATTTTATAATTTACTCTTTTCATTTCAACGAATATAAAGACGTTTTGCGAAGGCGTTTGAGATACAGGAAAACTACGAAGAACGGAGGAGATAACTTTCCTACTGGATCCTAGAGCTCCAGGAATTTTAAGAAATATTTTTTCTCTATTACTTTGTTTTAAGATCAGAGAACATTTTCCGTCGTTTCAGAAACAGGATATTTTAATTAAATGTCTTGATTTTCTCTGTTCAAGGCTTATAATTTCAACAAAAAAGAAAAAAACAAACAAATAGGGTAGACCGGGGCTATTTGAGTCTAGAAAGAGAAACGTCAAAATTTCCCAAAACCGACGTACTTTAGAGTTTAAATAATTATGCCATAACCTACATACATTATTATAGTACAACATATTAAATAATACAGAACCTGTTAAATCACGAAAATTCTGAAAACGAATTTAAAATAAAAATGGCAGAATTTCGAGACTAGTATTAATCACGGGGCTATTTGGATTGCTTAGGGAGCTATTTGGGTCTTTCGCTGTATCAACATTGTTTACATTAATCACATTATCGCTCATGTATATTCTTAAATTATACCCTTTTTTACATAATTCGTAAAAAAACATAACATTAATAAACTTTCCCCTCAACTATGTTTGAAAAGACCCGAGCCAGCGAAAACAGAGCTTTCATTAACTTAACCACTATCTGATAAGGAAACACGACAAGACGGTGGTAGATTGTTGACGAATTCTTCTCTCACACGCTGACCTTTAAGGCTCAATCCAAGTGGTTTTCCTGCTTTTTTCGTTTTACGGAAATTATTCAAATTTCAGTAGAGGAAAGAGAGAAATTAACTTTCACAGACCGAAGACAGTTTCGTCCTTCAATAATGTGTACAATTAGTTTTAATAAAATATTGATAGTAAACTCAGGATTGTGTGCAGATACTTTTATGACATTATTCTGTCCCAAAAGTGTCTGCACATAATCCTGCAGTTACTACTAGCATTTAATAAATACTAATTGTACTCATTATTGAAGGAGGAAACGAGCTTTGTTCCGGGAAAGTTTATTTCCATTTTCTTGTACTGAAATTTCAATAATTGACATAAAAAGAAAAAGGTGGTATGTATTGTCCAACTGCGTTGCAAGAGACTATCACAATGATATTTTCGCCTCTTTTGACGCTAGCGAGAGCAACCACCTCTTTTTCTCCTTCTTTTCAATGACCTTGCTTGGGGTGGTGTTAAGAGGAAACCCTGTTTCATCCACGTTGTATGTACGCTGTGGTTTTGTGTTGACACTAATCGTCGAAGTAGCAGATTTCAACAGTTGAAAAAAAAATCACTAATAACTTCCTTATTAATGCCCTCAGCACCAGCTCTTGAAAGTCCCTCAGGTTTTCGTAATGCCAACTTCGGATCTCTTTTCATGAAACATGAAAAATAATCTTCACCAGCTAATCCTTTGTTTCTCCAAGGATGCGTAATTTGATTTATTATTACATATCGATGAACAGCTCTATGAATCGTTTTAGGGGTGCAGGCTAGTCCTTTTCCCGCGAGAGTCATAATTAGCAACACGAACTCTCCTTCCTGTTTTCCTGTCAGTGCTGTTGGGTGTCCTATAGCTTTAGGTTTTTCACTTTGAACTATTTCATCATTATCACCCAAGGTTAGTATCAGCCTTTCGACCTGCACTTTCCTCCGCAAAGTTTCAAATTTACATTGCAGAGCTGGGAAGCTCCATGTAAACTCAAATCACATTTTGTTACACTTGGGATGGCCTTCTCCATGTCTTCACTATTTCACTCGTTGTTTCTTTTTTATTATTTGTATGTCCATACCATCTAAAAGGAAAAGGAAATGTTTCGTTTTACATACATGCATCATGTAGGCTAAACCATAAATACGAAATTCAAATTCATAAATTAAATAAATTCACATAAGTTTACACCTGACTCAAATAGCCCCATTTTTTCGACTCAAATAACTCCGTTGTGCACTTGCTTACGTAGGATTACGTAGGAACGTACTACTTTCAAGACAGAGGAGAGAAACAAACACGACGTTTATAGGATGCGGATGTTCTGTTTTACGAGCATGGCAATAATTTTACAAATATATGCATTTACACAGGTTCAGCATCTTATAGCATACAGGTACTATTTTATATCAGAGCAAAATATGAAGTATTGCAACTCATCTTGCTCAGAATAGTCGCAAATTCACAGCAACTGATAAGAAAGCAGCAGATCAACCACATACACACCCTCTCCTTTGCCAACGAACTAACAACTGAAGGCAGGTTCAGCGTACTGGTGCACATATTAAATGCGCAGTGACATTTTTTCTTACGTTTGACCCACATAGCCCTTTACTCAAATAGCCCCGGTCTACCCTACTTATTTTCCAAGGACTTTTGAGATATAGGAAAACTAAAAACAGTGGGGGAATTTTTTTCTGTTGGATCCTAGAGCTCGAGTTAAAAAAAAATGTTTTCTTTCTACTGCTTTTTTTAAGATCATTAGAACATTTCGGACATGTCAGAAACAAGATATTATTACTAAAATTCCAGGATTTTCTCTGTTCAAACCCAATCATTTGAATGAAAAGAACGAAATTTTACTTATTTTTGCGAGGCATATTGTCAACGTCGACTGTATGGGCGATTCCGCAGCAGGGCATAATTTTTAATGTTGCTAAATATGAGAAATATGCACATAAATGCATGAAGATAGGTGACCAAAGTGGAGTGGGAGAGAGTAACGCAAATCGACCACGTCAACTCTGGGGCTGATTACACCTAATATGGCGTAATCTAGTGTCTTCGGGAATATTCAAACACCTCTATTGAGGGAAACTTCCTTTACGCTATGCCTTATGATGTCAAATTTTACATTGCGCATTTTCTAACTGTGGCTAAGTTTTCCATGTTTTCATTATTCAATTTATGCTACAATGTGTTTGCTATTATTATTATTTTCCCATAAAATTGTACTTAATATTTGCAGTCATTGACTAAAGTTACAAGCATGTTGGCATTATTGAAACAAGTAAGCGATGTGATCGCACTATCAATCGCGAAAGCTCCGAGAGTATCTTGATAGCGTATCTAAGTTCAGTGGTTCAGCAGTTTGAAAGTAAATGGAAAAATTGAATTTTCGAAACAGGTTTGCAACAATGACAACTGGGGAACAAAACCCAATCCGGACTACCTCTGCAACCGGTCCCACATGTGCACAAAATCTGGTGTAAATCAATTTATGTTTGAAGATTTGTGTAGGCAATACGACACAAACACTCATTTTTATATACAGGAGTTGGGAACACTGAGTATTGGGGAGCTTAGGAGGGAGGACACTCACAATATTTTTCTTTTCTGACGATTAATAAATTGCATCAGTGAATTTCTGAGAACTTCTCGGATGAAAAATAAGTGGAATCCAGGATGGTGGATCAAGATGGCTGATGGAGCATGTAGCATGTGTCAGAAATGTAATACCTGGTCTTATTTACATTGAACATTGGTACATTCATATTATGTGTAATCTGCAAAAAATAAGCGAAATTATATGGATAGTGCGATACGCTCCTACTGTAGCATGGAATAACTTGAGAATGGTTTAGGATCCGGTATAAGTAATTGCACCTGTGACAGTTTGAGAAAATTTCAGATATAATTGATATGCCACTTGCTCCTATTCCAATTTGAAGAAAATACATCGAATCCAAAATGGCGGACGGAGCATGCAGAATGCATCAGAGATGTAGTACTTGGTCTCCTTTATATTTGATGTGGTTGCAATCATGTTGTGTTAAAACTGTAGAAGTTTTATGGTCCACATTTGAATCACTTAATACATTTCACTAGGGAAATCACCTAACTTTCTTAATCACCTATTTGCTTCTAAATGCATCTGCGAAACATAGCAGTTCACCTTATTTTTTTCACATTAAAGACTATTAACTGTGAAAGTTTTATCCAAATATGGATGTGTAGCTTCGAGCATGTTCCCAGTTAGAACAATTACGTTCCTTACTTATTACAAGAAGGTATATTTGGGTTTTTCATACTCTCCACGACTAGACTGCGCATTAGTTTACCTTATACAAAGATCTTACGGATTCGTCTTTACCTAGTCTAACCTTAAACTTCCACAAAGCTTGGATCCCTTACATAGATAACATACTAGGACACGTAAGCACTAACAGGCAAAACACTAATCTTTCACTTAAGACACGCCCATTAATAACATCTTAATAAAATGCACATAAGAATTACAATAATTTTTATTACAATTTGTACAATATTTCATACAATAAACACTTTCCGTATTTCCAGTATTCCCACCAATAAGAAACCCATTTAGTAATATTTTCACCATATTAGTTTTCCTCCTAAGGTTTGACAGCCAAACACTTCCCTCCTCCAGAAACAAACAAAAGGAGCTTGAATTTCGAATGTAAACAACTGTCATAGGTGACTATTTTTAAAATTTTACATATTTAACATTTTTTTACATCTTATGTTGTACATACACACAAAGACACCAATAACTAACAACTAGAACACACATTATTACACATTTAATTGCACTTTGACGTGATTGCCTGAAGACAACAAACGGCTGTTATTCAAAGGTTCGCAGTAAAATCATAGAGGATAACTAAAATCTTCGAGGAAAGGCAACTGGAACAATACTTATAACACTGTCTAGTAGTTCACAGTGAAATTTATCACGAGAAATGCTTTCTGCACTGCAAACTCTAAGTTCTTCTATCAGGTGGCAATATACTCAACTACGGAGCTTGTCCCTTTGCTTCTGCAAATACCTAACTGCTCTCACAAACCAGCTAAAAATTTGAAACGTCTCCTAGCCAACTCCAGTTATCTTGTGAATAAAGGTCCGATTAACAGAAGAGATTCCATGAGATATTTTGTATATCAATTGTGAAAACTATATGACTTTCTGGACAGTGTTTCAGAATCCACAGGCTCAAAGAACTCAGTTCCATCCTGAACTAACCACGATCAAAGAAATTCTGGATTCATTCACTTCCACATTATCCAATTTGACTCAGTACTATATCAATCCCTAGGATCCCCAAGCTATTTCAGAAACATAAATTACCAAGTGGGGTCCATACTGGACCCCAGCTATTTTTGGCGTATTGTAAGCGATATTTTTGTGTTTAGGCTGTGTTTGCTTTTCATAGTAATTACTTGACACCATGAAGTCATATTGGATATCGAGCACCCATATTAATTCATTTAAGTAGATTTATTGACAAATAATGACAGATCAGTGAATCTTCAAAACTAGTAAACGAGTTTGACAGCTACCTCCTATGTCACAAAAATATGAATAATGAATGAAGATTACTTAATAAAATAATAATGTAAGGTTCATTTTTTCACGTTTCTACCTATGTCCACACAAGAAACATACAGCGAGCATAATATTGTCCAATATTATAGTGCAGGATTTTACAATTCAGCCACCATGCTAACGAATAGTGAAATCTCAACAATTATGGACCCCAGTCGTTTAAAAGGAATTTTCTCTTAGTAAATAATATTTTTGCTCTTTGTATTGTTGGCTGCATCTGCTGTTGGCATTTATGTAGGCATACCTGGAATATGAAATTTCGTGAATTGATGTTTAAAAAATGCTGAAGAAAAAAAAAACAGTTGGGGTCCGAAATGAACCCCGCTTGGTAACCCCAGGGTTGTCCTCCTCCTGCCCCCAAATCGACCCCCACATATGCAAGAGATTCTCATCTACCGCTTCTTCGGTCACTACCGATACTGCTAGTAGCCAATATACCTCAAATAAAAATGATTCTTTCCACCAGATAAACTTAATTTACATCTTAAATTGCACATTCTGTGTGAAATGCCATTCATGTGGGGAGCAAACAAACCGTTGAACAATGCAATTTACAACCACTACCACTTGTGCACCATCAACAAACCAGATGCTTCAGTCGTCTTATATACACAACACTTCCGCGTTTTGATGTCGTTCCGTCTTGCTGTAATCCACATTCTGCCCCCTACACCAATACCTAAGTACGTCGCGTGTGGGAAAAAGTCTTCGTTCACGGTTTAATCGCAAAAATGAAACCTGGCCTAGATCGGAAATAACTCCAACCACACTACCCATACAGAATCGTCGCCCCAAGCCCCGACAAAAATGAACTAATTCTGTGTACAACCTCATTTTCTATCCGTTTGAACTACACAACCTTCCACGGTCCCATCCTAAAGCCTACATGTAATGCGTTAGACAAATTACTCCAAACGTGATGACTCATGCGCTATGCAGCACCACTATAGCTCTTCCCATTAATCTTCTGTTTTCTCTCTTATAAGAGGCCTATGCGTAGGGCCGAAATATAGCAGCGTTATATGCTAATATATATTCTTTATAACTACAATATCTCAATTTATGATCTCCATTTTGATAATAAGTTATTGCATATTTTCATTAGTAACTAAATTTCTATCCTAAAAACTTTAATCTGTGTAACTAACAAAAACTAGTGAACTGAGTGAAAGAGTTTGTTCAATTCGCTACTGATGCATTTAAGAAGTGTTATATTAATATATAACTTCGTAACGTAATGATACATATTAATAACAGTATGATTACTTCTACTTACTTGGATGTCGACGCACGAGCTTGGGTCTGTGGGTTAATAACAGTCAACTGTGGATTTCTTTCCAGGAAGTCTCTTACCTGCTGGAGGTAGCATAAAATCAAACTGATTCCTTCTGCAGTAACTGAACTTGTTATCTGTGTTGCAGCATCCATCAGAAAGTAAACACAAAAAAAAAGAGGAAGAGAAAAAATTAGGGCTGACAAGCTTAATAAGAACTAATTTTACAGTAATGGGTGAAACTTAGGAACAAAAGAAGTTTTACTCGTAGCGTCGCACAGAAGTAATCTGAATATGTAACGAAGGGAAGCTGAGGTGATATAATTAGTCCTATCGTCAACGAATGATTTGTACCGTCTGACCTACGCACTAGGCTGCTGTTGAAGCCTGGTGACAACAGCACTTATTTTTCAGTTAAGGCAGTCATAAATTGTGGGACAGTTTTCGCAGAGTGATGACATACCACTGAGCGATTTATCTCAGAGTCGGAAACGTGTTCTATTCGATTTAGATCTGCGGATTGTGCATTTCAATCCCCAAGTTGGTTGTCTTCCCAGTCTAACACCAACAATCAGAGTAAGATGGTTTGAGACGTAATCGTCCATAAACAACGGAACCTTATATAAATATAGTGCAAAGGAATTAGTTTATTGAAGATAATGCTTTCTGTAACACGAATACCTTTCCTTTTCGGTGATACTTTTAACAGAATACTGTGTTGTACCTGACACTCAGAATCGCTGGAGAGAATGCATCTATTCTCATTAGTGAAGAGCACTGTCCTTCATTGTTCATCCAGTTTTTATATTGTCCTATAAACTTCTTTATTTCTGGCATTTGGTCACCTCTGGTTCAGGATATGATTGGGTGGGGAAGAGGATATTGGAAGATAGTCGGATACGGCCTAGTTTGTAGGTACCATCGCGGCGTTTGCCTGATGTGACTGAAGAAAAAACATGGAAAATTCAGGATAAACGACTTACTCAGAACCTTCGATTGTTAACTCTACCATTTGAGCTACGGTCGCTTAGTATTTCCTCATATTGTCAGGTATCAATTAGTATAGTCACTTGTCCAGAATAAACGGTATTATTGCGCGGTCCCTGCTCCGTCCAGAAAGCCGACAAAGCAGGCGATACAATGACATGGACGATACCAAACTCATCTGATACACTCCCCACTCTCAACCAGGTTTCCAATTATTCGACTACAAGTAAAGTTATCAAGACGTTTGCGACGGGCTATTACGTGATTCAAGTAAAATTACAATTTTAAAAATAGACCTCTTGGCTCCGAATATACGCCGATTCGAATTTTCAACATTTATTGAGAACACTGGTATTTTCAAACATATGTCTTCGAAAAGAAGAAAGCTAGACAATTCGATATTTGTAGTAAATAAAACAGCTCAGTTAACTATAGGACAAAATACAATTGAAAGAAGTATATATATATATATTTTGAAAATTAAAATAAAAATTAAAAATAATAATAAAAATAATAAAAATAAAAGTGTGTAGGGGTACTTTTTCATTATGTAGATTTGTAGATGTCATGAGAACATAAGTTGGTATTTTCAAAGTGTTTCCTTTTGGCGAAGGAAACCAATATTTGACATTTAGCTTTCGGTAACAAGCAATGAATCAGATGACACTAAACGCCCTTGCAGGACAAAACTGGGTGTGGTAGGAACACGTTAAGCCTGCCGGCAACAATTTTTATTGATGTCAATCGCATAGAATTATGTAATACATGAAATTATATATCAATAGCAATGTTGTAATTGTTTAAAATCTAACTTTAATCTCTGTAGAGTTATAAAGGAATAAATCTAGCAAATTTATCTTTTTCCAGGTATGAGAAATAACGTTAGAATATCACTAATAATTGTCAATATATTAAGATTATAAATGGTACAACATGTTATTTATCGTGAAATTGTAGCCTAATTAATTTTATATATCGCATAGCCCTGTTTACAGTTTTAAATTTCAAGTCTACTCATGGTGGCCACCAAAGTTGGGGCAAGCAGCCTGGCTGACACTCATTAAGATCTCTGTTCATAGGCATGTTTCAAGCATGCTTTATTTGGCCTGCGTTGGATTTTGTAAGGATAATAAACGACTTTTGACTCTCGAATTGGTGTTGTGATTTAACCAAAGGTAAATTTCAAATGGTGTTTCCATCTCTAGTTTAAGTATTGTAATAGTTGTGTTCAGGCTAATTAAAGATTCGTAATATATATCACTATAGCTAGAATGCTAAGCAAAAGTCGTGGAATATTCTCCGAGTGTACGTAAACACTTTAGAGGTCAGAACGCAATACGTAAAGGCTAAGTGACATTTAAAACTATAGATCCAAATGATTTCACAGAACTTTTCTTTATTAACTATTATGACGGGATGACATTATATTCTTCGTTACCATAATTACTTTATAAAGCAGCCTCGCTGAACCATCAAACCTATTTATCAAACAATCTCAACCTTACTCTGCATTAAACCGAACAAATGTTTAACGATCTACAGCACTGGTTTTGACTGATTTATGGCCAATCTGACGATATTGGCTACAGCAAATATTATTCTTGCCAGACTTATAACATACTAAATATCAGCTCGTGCTCTTATAACGTCTAAAAATGGGGAAATATTTTAACCACCACGTTAAATATTAGTTTTCAGAATTTAAAACAAAAGCCAAATCATTTTTATATATATAAAAAAAATAACGCATTTAACACGAAAGCTAACTAACTTATTCAGCTTTCATGATTTAATAATATTGTTTTCAAAATTTTGAAAAAAATGAATGAGTATATTTTCGGAACTAAGGAACCCCATAACAAAATTATTTTCCTGTTACACTTAACAAATTACTCCTAACATTGATGCAACATTTCAGTTAAATGAGAAAGGATCTGCGTAAATTTTCTTTAGTGCGTGTCTGATGTGGTATAACCCATTTGATATGCAAATCAACGTTTTCCAACATTCTGATAGCACAACACTTCCTAGGAAATTTTGTAGAACCTGAAAATTAGCTCTACGGGCAGAAATACATACATTGCTGTAAAGTACGTATTCTATCACTTCCCATTTCGATGCCTTAATAAAGGTTGTAAAAGCAATATGCAAAACTTCAAAACAAGAATTTCTAATTTCGTATCAATTTGACATGTTAATTGTTGATGACTTTAAAATCTTGAAAGTTAGTTGGACAAATAGAGAATTCAAACATGATATTCATTATTTTTCAAAGTGTAGTACAATATGCTTATTTGTTATTTTGACATTTGTGCACATGTTGACACCTATGTACCGATCGACATTTAATTTTGAAAAGTAGAGATTTTGAAGCACATGGTAAACCCTGATATCTATAATGATCCCTTAAATAGTTATTACATTTTATCCTAATGTAAACAGTGTAGGTAATTATACTAAGGTACAATATCATAAATGGAATTATTTTAATATGTATCTACAAATAAAATAATTAGATTGGCCTAATATTTTATTGGCTCAAGATATAGAGGAAATATATATGAGTATAGAACAAATAACCAGAAAGGCAATATAAGATAATATTCCTAGTAAACGAATAGGTAATTCTAGAGATCCATTTTGGTTTTCTACTGACCTAATAAAGTGTTACAGAAGAAAGTAAAATGTTATAAAATAACAAAGATATGAACTATTATTGTGAATTCTCATGCTTGCCTAAAAGTTCAAACTAGTATTGAAACGTGATAAACAAATGCACATAAACATAATTCAATATGTGTTGAAAAAGGATCCTACTAAATTTAGGAAATGCTTAGTAAATTTACTAAAACATCTAAAGATCCTGTTGAAATTCCAGTTCAGAATAAAGTCAATAATGATCCTAATGAATGTGCAAATCATTTTGGTAAACTATTTGAATCGATCTATCAACCAACACGAAATCATAGAGAGAATAATGAAGAATGTGTAAACGTAAATGCAAGTAGTGTTTATATTAATTTTCCAAAAATATCGGTTAATGATGTTCTGATTGCAATAAAGTCATTAAGAACAAAAAACTCTATAGGATTAAATGGTTTCCAAGTATTTGTGATAAAAAGATGCATATGCAGATAATGTCGGCCTATGCAGATGATGTTAGGATTTTTGAAACAATTAAAAACAAAACTGATCACCTAATGCTGCAAAATTACTTACTATGGTCTCAACAAAACTTTATGCCATTAAAACTAGATAACATCTATGGAATGAGTGCAACTAGGACAACTAAACCTGTTTATTATCAATAGAGAATTAATAATCAGTTAATACTAATGGAATCTAAAGTGAGAAATATGGGTGTTACCTAAGGCGCGTAGAAACTTAAGCCTGTTAAAACGGATAGCACGTGACGTACATAATATTACAGTTTTTAAAATACTTTTTTGTGCTTTGGTACTAAGTCACCTGGCAGTGGAATATGCTAGTGTAATATGGAATAGTGATATAAAATTGTAAACGATAGAATTAAAGAAGTCCAAAAAAAATTTTTGCTAGGATAAGATAGAAATTCAAATTAATCTTTCAGTATACCACTTTTCAACAGCTACAAAGGAACAGGGATTATTAAGATTGAAGGATCGTAGAATGATTTCTGGCTTCAATTTTATTTACATGATCTTACATGAAATAGTAAATATGTATAACTCTATACACATAATTAGTGCTGTTACCGCCCATAAACTTCATTTTATCTTATCTCATCTATACACATAGAACTCCCGAATATAATACAAGAAAATATCATCCCTTTTCACCAATAAATTATGAACTATCTCTAGTCTGAAGAAATGCAAAGATAGTTAACAATCTATCTAATCAGGTAGACATTTTTGGAGACAATTTATATACAAGGTGTATGCATAAGTTTTTTCCGGTTTTTGTGGTAAAGAAAACACGTAATTTTCAAGGGAGTAATTTTGTTTTATTCAAAATATTGCCCATCGACTTCTACACATTTCGCCCATCTTTCAGGTAATTGATGCATAAGATGCCAGAAAAACTGCTTGTTTTTGCGGCAAACCATTCGTCGAGCCATTTTCCAACGTCTTCGAAATTGCTGAAGTGCTGCTCTGCGAGCGTGTGCCCCATTGATGCGAAGAGGTGATAGTCAGATGGCGCCAGGTCTGGGGAGTACGGCGGGTTAGGAAGGATGTCCCATCCAAGCGATTTCAAGGTGTCTTTCACTGGTTTTGCTGTGTGAGACGGTGCATTGTCGTGTAATACAATCACTTTGCCATGTCTTTGGGCCCATTCCGGTCGTGTTTTGATCAATGCGTGATTTAAATTAATCATTTGTTAGCGATAGCGTTGTGCATTAACGATTTCGCCGGGCTTCAAGAGTTCATAATACACAATACCGTTCTGGTCCCACCAGACACAAAGCATGGTCTTCTTGCCGAAGCGATTTGGCCTTGGTTTTAAAGGACCGGCTTCGCCAGGTGAAAGCCACATTTTTCCGGTTCGGGTTTTCAAAATAAATCCATTTTTCGTCACCCGTCACAATTCGATACAAAAAGGATTTTCTTTCGTGTCGTTGAAGCAGCATTTCACAAGTGACTTTGCGATTTTCCATTTGACGTTCATTCAAATCGTGTGGGACCCATTTACCCAGTTTAGTGATCTTCCCCATTGCTCGTAAACGTCTGCTGATTGTTTCTTGTGACACATTTAATGCTTTTGCCAATTGCTGTTGAGTTTGAGTTGGGTCATACTCCAATAACACCTGCAATTGCTCGTTTTCGAACTTTTGTGGTCTACCAGAGCGCGCACTGTCTTTCACATTGAAATCACCACTTTTAAATTGTCGAAACCATGTCTCATATGTTCTAATCGATTTAGCGTGTTCACAATATGTTTCTACCAGCACACGATGACTTTGAACAGCCTTCTTTATTAAATAAGAAAAGCAATGCGTGCCGCAAATGTTCTTTTTCAGGCACAAACTTCGACATGATCACTGAACGATAAAACAAAGACTCTAGTGTTTGGCAGACACAACTTGTGTGTGTTTGTAGTTTAATGTCAGACGAACAAAATGACGTATGTGTCAAATAAATACGCTGCATACTTTTTGCTGGCGTTATCTCTTAGGTAAACCGGAAACTACTTACGCATACACCTGGTACTCTGATAAAAAAAATCTAAGAATTATATTAAATTAACGAGTTTAACTATAGATCAAACAAACTGGAACAAACTTTACAAATCTTACTACATTACAAATTGAAACTGTGAACTCATTTAAGATCTTTTTAATTTTATTCATTTTTATCTTCGAACTTAATAGAACTTTTTATGAATTATCATCTTCTAACTAAACTAACTCTATGGCTTATGGAACTCGCAAGTTCATCGCAACAGTAATAAACATTCGCCATTGGATTCTATCCTGGGCAATATCAAGCCAGTTTTCATCACGAACACCTACTTCTCGAAGATATCTTCTAATATTGTCCTCCCAACGACGTCTCGGTCTTCCCAATTCTCTCCTTCCGTCCGACTTTCCAACCAGGATAGAATATAATCTTCGTTTTGTTCCCATCCGAGAAAGATCTCACCTTATTTTCGCGATTTCATTATTCTTACAACATCTGCTGAATCAAGTTTGTGGATTTCTTCATTACTCAGTCTCCTCCACTCATCTCGTCCCGTTTCGGCCCGTATATATTTTTCAAAACCTTATTTTCCAACACACATAATTTATGTTCATCTGATAGGGTCGTACTCCAGCTTTCGCAACCGTAAAGTATTACCGGAAGAATAACCGTTCTGTATATTTTCAATTTCAATTTTCTTGATATTAATCGCGATGTTAGTTTTTGGACTGAATAGAAAAATTTGTTCCCCGATAGTAACCGAATTTCATTTCTTCCGTGACCTCATTTGCTTGTTACGTATGCTTCCAAGTATTTAAATTTGTTTACCTTTCTCTATGTGTAACCGGTTAGTTACATGGGATGGTATTACCCGTGAAGTTTGCTGTGAACGATCGCTGTTGTGATTCTCCTGTGTTGCGTGGAAAAAGTAAACGAAAATCTGTCTCAACCTTTTGATGACGTCATAACCAATGTTAGATTGTTAGAAAAGCAGCCTCAATCGAGACTTAGAAACTATGTCCCGCGCATCAGACAGACCCAGGGCTGTTCATCTGAACTTCGGAGTGCGCTCGTGTCCCTTCGGAAACCACGCCTCCTTTACGTCACAGGCGGATAGCGCATAGGAAATTTCTTAAGAGATGGTGAGAAATAATTTATTGTAGCCTTTTGGATAGGAATTTTTTGATAAAACAAAAAACTGTTACAATCTACGTTATATTGCCTATAATATGAGACAGATTTGGTTTCAATAGCTACAGTACTTTCAGAGCTACGGCCTGTTATTTGAGTTGAATAGTGAATTTTTTATCCTTAAATAATTTATTATGGCTGTTTCGATGGGATTTTCTTTATATAATATGGAATAAGAGTATATAAATTAAATAGCCTTGCCACGTATATCTATATAAGGATAAATTGCGGTATAAAAGATAAATTTTTGCTTGTAATGAAATTTCCACTCCTTTCAAAATTCCTAGTGTCGTATGTTTTCCTTGTACAGACAAGATTATTTTGATTACAGTAAACCTTCTAGATATCTCTATGAAATGTGATGCTTTAGAAATAACCTTTCAGTAGTTACTTCAGATTTTCTTTTTGCTCAAAGCGATGTGAGTAAAAAAAATAATAATAAAAATACTTTTTAAGACATACTTTTTTAAAAACAATATGTATTAAAAAGTGAAAAATATTTTTTATGCATGACTAAAAAGAAAAGCATGACGTGCGCTCTCATATACAGTCACTTTATAAGTTCTTGAATTGGCGCGCCCCATGTTTTTCTTTTTAGTCATTCATAAACAAAATGATTTTTCACTTTTAGTACGAATTGTATAAGAAAAGTATGTCTT
>JAGDQP010040511.1:0-17267 GCA_022664845.1 Lepisma saccharinum | reverse complement strand
TTATTCATTCATTCACGAAAATAATGCCTAAACAATCGAAAAAATATGATTCGTCTTCAAAATCTATCATCGGACTCGCGTAGCACGGTGATTGTTAGAATGTACTGTGAACATTACATAAATGGCAGCAATTTTGCCAACATGGTTTGCCATCTAGCGGGTAAAATACGAACTACATGATCATAAGGGCATTTGTGTTCTTCAGGCGGTATTCACTGTGAAAGGTTTTTGTGAAGACAAGTCGAACACATGAATTATGCAAGGTTTATGTCTAAAATTTTAAGACTTCACTGAAAACAATTATCGTTTTTAGCGACTTTACCCTTGTACTCAACGATTTTGTAAAATATTTTCAGTGAAGAAATTTGAACACCTTTATTTGAGAAATTCTACTGTTCTAATTTATTAGTTTACTGTGTTTATAGAACATAGCTGAGAGCCCCGGTTCGTTAGCACCGCTGCCTCTGGACACCTGGTTCCGGATTAGAGTCCGTGGAACAGAGTCGTTCGGGATCCAGCATAGTCTGTAGATACTGCATTCAAAAGGTCACAATCTCTTCTAGGAGGTTAATAAGTGAATAACAGTTCGTTCTGTCATAATCATGGTTGATAAGAAGTAAGAGTTAAATATAAAAGGAAGGAAATGCTTAGATAATTTTCTTGTAATATATTTTAGCCTACTAACTTGTTGAATGAAGTGTCAGTACTACCGAATAAAAAATGAAAATAGTGGGAAAAACAAATAGTGCAGAAATGACATCTTGTTGCAACGAGACCAAAAAGGCCTGTATCTTCTCTCGTAATTCGGGAACGCTTCTAGACGAGTCAGACAAAACGGATTCTTTCGCATGTATGCATCGGGGACCGTGAGATCCGGGGAGTAGGAAGGATACGGGAATGCTGTTCGACGGGAAATTAAGTGATTTTTAACGTGTTCCTGAAGGTCAAGTGAACGAACCCCTCGTGGTGTGGGCTATAGCTCCGTCTTGCTGCATCCACTGTCACTAGTCTGACAGGTTTCTGGCACGACAAAAACGGTACAAATCCCGCAAGAATGGGTCAATAATGAAGGTCGAATGATTCTGACGCGCCATTCCGTGTGACTAGGTGTTCCACGATAAACACCTCCTCTGTTGTTAGGATCATTATCGTCACCCCGATTGCACTCTGCGCTACTCTTAACACAACTAAGGACCACAAACAGAAGGCGTCACGAACTGTTCCCACAACGTGCATGCGCGTCAGATATGCGCACATTTCAGTACTGTCTGTTTTGCCGCATACTGTAGCTTCGTGGTAGATGTGGAAAATTTTCGTTTTTGTTAAATTGAATTTCGAATTTGTAACTTATTTATGGCCTTTAAGCATCTTACGCTCAGGCCGGGATAAGGATGCGGGAAGATGTCGGCCAAGGCCTAATTTGAAGTTACCATCCCGACATCTGCCTGATATGACTAAGGAAAAACCCGCTGGGATTGAACAAAGACCTCCCAAAGGTTAAGGCAATGCTTTACCACTGAGCCACGGCCGCTCTGTCGTTTTCCATAAAACACTTCTCCCTTTTTATCTGCATTGGAGAAATTTCTTTAACCTATCCCTTCCTAGTGTTGCTGTACGTACAGTTAGACTACTGTATAATCTCCAGAAAATTCGGTGTCTACCAATAGTGATACGAGTATTGGCTAAGGTAAGTTAAAATGTAATACTGTCATTTAATGTTAGTGTGTATGCTGTATTTTGATGTAGTAGAATCAACAGTTGTCTAGTTAATACAAGCAGAGATTTAATGGGTTCGTTTCTAGTCATATTTGAAATCGTGTTATAAGATTCGAATCAAAGTCCTAGAAGTATTGGTGAGACTTTCCTGTTGATCATAATCACCTATAGCATATCAGCTGTTTTTGATCCGTCTGAGAAAATAAAATATGGACTACTGTCGTAGTAGTTCCCACAGTGCAAGTGTGGGGCACGAATATTCTTGTCAAATTCTAGGACAGAAATAGAGGAAGGGGGGCAAAGTAGATCACTTTAACCGCAACTAAAAGTACATACAATAAAGTAAAACTTGGGGTTAAGTTTCTCTGACTATTCAACTTCCAAGTGGCAGCACAAGAATGGCGAACGAAACCTTGTATAAATAATATTATTAAAATGCATAAACCATACAAATTATTCGCTTTGCCCCTATAGTGGGGCAAAGTTGATCACAGCAGTGGGTCAAAATGAATCAACAGAAAAAAGTAGGACCGGTTCTGGGACACGAGAATCGATGGCTTTTACCTTTTACGAGAATTTCAGCGACGTCAAAGGTTCATAAAGTATGGCAATGGCCATTTACTGCACGTAGCTATTTTCAAAGCTTCCGGTGCAACCAAAACTCCAAAGCTTCTGTTCATTGTAACCCAGAACCAGTTCTATTCTACTTTAGCATTATAGTGAACATTTGGCTTCATAAGCAACCATAAGCATCTACTGCATTGCACTGCACTGGGAACCATTAGGGAATGTATTGGATTCAAATCTTACACCAGGCAAATACCGGAACGGTACTCACATTGAAAGAGAACAATTAGGAAATCGGGCCTATCAAACTGCAATGAATTGAACTGTGTTGTTATATCAAATTCGAAATAAAAACCAGATACGTACCGTTCAATACTTTGATATGTATGAAACTGAATTGGTATTTGGGGCTTCCGAAGTATATCAGCTTTTAGTTTAATTGCATAATTCTTTTCTTATTCAACAATTGACATTCTCAGTTCCATTGAGGTGATCACAAGTTTACCCGCATGAGGTAGTGCATTATCATCTAAAGTACCATCCGCTTTCTTTGTTTTCCACCGATAAAATAAAACGTTGTTATTTGCATTCCTCTTAAATGTTATTCGCAAACTACCCTTCCACATAATTTCTTTATAGTCACTAAAGAAGCCGAACAGTAGGCGCAGAGGGAATAGCACTGTTTTCTTTCCGTGGAAGCTTCTGATCACTAATTAATACACCTGACTTACAATATTCAAGCTCTGGTTTTGAGAATCGACAACGGGGAGGGCGTAAGCCAAAGTGCTGTTACCGCCCATACAATTCATTTTATCTTTATCTTGAGGATCGACATGTAGCGATAGCAGCTGATGTGATTCCTGAATAATCGATTCAATCAATAACAGTGCTATGCTTTCTTACCTCTACCTGAGAAAATAAATATGGAACAAAATTATCTTCAGCTTAATATTTGATCCCGCGGTAAAGATTCCTCCAGCATCCCTGCCAGTAACTTCAACCTTTATATATAGATCAGAGTAATGGGGGTGCACAATCCCATCACCAACGTCTATATCGAACTCAGTATCATTATTTGGTTCATTTAAATTGTTGAATGTACGACAATTCAGTGGGAATGGTTGATACTAATGCTCTCAGTAAACTTATCATTAATAAAGCTAGACTATATTATATTCAAAAAAGTATTTAATAATCATTTTTGATCATCAGAATCGCACTTGTTATCGCACCACCGAAAGTAATTGGTTCATGCTATTCATTAGTTACACTTTATTTCTATAGATCGTATATGACTCTGTTGAATAGAAAAAACATAATGGATATTGTGGTTCATAATAATTGGTTCCAAGAACTATGTTAATGGTTTAAATGTAGCTATAATATTTGTTTCTTTATGTTTATATTCCCTATCTGCTATAATCATGCCTCTTGCTAGGTTACATTGTATATTAAATGTTTCAATACTTAAGTACTTGGGAAGAAACTACCCTACATGAGTCTCTTCTGATTTGGGATCGGTATTATTTTTTAAACCTAACAACTTACCAATGGTTCCAACATTAAAGCTTTGTGCAAATGGTGTAACTTACATGCGATGCGTCACATGCTTTTCATTTAGAAGATTGTCCGACATGAATACATCTCCAAAGTGTTTTATATTTCATTCAGTAGCTATACGTTTGATATCATAATTGGTGAGCGTTTTTTTTTTTACTATTTGCTTCTTTCTTTGTTTCCTTTTAAGACCTTTACCTGTAGTTAGAATTGATGATTCCATAACTTCATTGTGTCGTTTTTGATCTTCTAGCTCTTGCTTATTTTTCTTTGCATCTATTACTGCCTTAGCTGTAGCTGCTGAACCACCTGCAAGACTACCAACAGTTAATGTAGATAGAATCGCAGGAATTGTAAATTTAAAACCACCAGTTTTTGGTTGTTTACGAAGTTTCTTTAACTGCGCTAGACTTAATGTTAGACCCATATTTTGCCCCTTCTTCAAGCATCTTTACTTCTTTGCAAGTTGTGATTTATTTAAAATGTCATTAATGTTTAATTCATAGGATGGAATATGAAATACTACAACTTTGACCTCCATCATAAACAAAAGCTTTATTATATATGAAGTTAAAAATAAGAATGCATCTCCGTAGTGTGTTTAACCCAGTGTTCGATTTGTGCAATTTTCAGAGAGAGGGAAGAGATAGTGAGATATGTATTATACAGTATTTTGGAATAGTCCATATCCCAGGTTAGAGGTATATACCTGTAAAAAGTACCAGAGAAGATTTTTGCCGAGAGGGGGATAATTCCAATCGAACACTGGTTTAACCCCAACCCAAAGCAAGACTGGATTATTAAGACCCAAAGCAAATACTATAACCCCAACCCATTTTTTGTTTTGTATTCATTGTCATTGCTACACCCAATGAAGCTAACTTTTCACCTAAACCAGCATCTTTGCTAACAGCTCTATCAAAAGCTTTGAACTCTAAGTCTTGATCAACTCTATGTCTATCTGTTAGATCTTTAAAGTTCTTATAAGCAATATCATGCTTGATATAATTTATTTATACCTCGATAATCTCTCGCTAATCTTTCTAAACGTGTGCCAGGACCACAGAATTCATAGCCCGGGAGGTGTAGTTCGAAGGGCAAATTATTAATAATATCGTTCACTAAGCCCTTACCTTCAATAGTTTGCCAAAAGGTTGGTGGAAGTATATGAATGATTTCTATGAGGTACACCTAATCTCTTTGGATTCGAAACAATGAAATTAAATAAACGAGACGAAATGATATCCATTATGCCCACTTTCTCATTATAAAATTAGTCCGTGCTGCTTCTTCACCTGCTATAACTAATAATCTGTCTACTAACTTTCTAACATCATCCATCCAAATAAACTGTTGCGGAATGCTTGTATATCGCTTAATCCCATTTCCTTGCTTCTTTTCTTTCAAACCCTCACCTTTAGTTTTCATTTCAAGCCAAATAGGCTTAATTAATGTCTTATACTTATCACTGGAGCTTGATTTCACTCTGTTCTGTGATGGATCATGATTTTGATGTAAAGCATTCGTCATTTTTAAAATCCTCTTTCCATTCTTTAAAGCGTTTCGCCAAGAGATTTTGTAATGCAGTATTATTCGATTTTCGTTTTGACATTATAAAAAGACTATAATGAATGTTAGACGTAACATACATACATATGTATACATATACATAACATACATATACATACGTAACATATGTACGTACGTACATCAATTAATCGTTGAACGTTAAACGTAAGGACATACGATTCGTATTAACAAAAACGTTACTCGATTATAAAGAAATGATCGATTTTGTTTCTATACTTTCCATCGTTCGACTTTCTCGTCATATCGACTGCCAAATGATCTGGAGTTAGTCTAACCATCGACCTTCAGTAATACAGACACGGGGCTCACACAGTAGTCATAGTTCGTCCATTGTAAAAGAGAAATGGAGGTATCGAAGCAGCTTGTTGTATAACTTGAACGTGAACCGGTCAGCTGCCGCATCAAGTCGCCGCGTATGAGTCTTGCTGATGAACCTCGCTGTGGACGACCACATGTGTTGGATGACGAGTCCCTGAAAGCAGTCATCAAGGAGGACAGTGGTCCAACGTGTGATGAAGTTGCAAGCAGATTCCATGTTTCCGCTGAAACAGTCAGACCGGAGCTGCATGGGATAGGGAAAACATACTGATTAAGCAAGTAAATACCCCACACATTTCGACATCCAACAAGGAATAACAAGTGACAGCCTGTTTGTCCTTGCTCTCTCGACACCTAAACGCACCCATGTTTGATTGCTTGCTCACTGATGACGAAAAGTGGGTCCTCTATGACAATCCCAAACTTACAGGTTATTGCCACGTTATTGTCGGATGCTACATGGAATTTCATTTCTTCACCACTAGTTGGTTGCTGAAACATTGATAAGAGAGTGAAGTTCTCTTTCAAAGCTTTGTGTACTTCTAAATCACTCTATTATATCTAAGCATTCATTTTAAATGTTTAGAAATGAAATGGTATCACCACAATATATATATCATCACACTGCAGGAAGCACAATCTTTTAATGTGAAATTGAATGCGCTACTCACCCACTTCTCATCGAACTTTTGTCTTTTTGTACTTGGTTCAACACTGTGCATAGCTATAATGTGTCTATGTAAATACGACTTTGATATAGATTTGCCGCAATTTTCACAAGTCACATTTTCCATTTTAGGAGCAAGGGAAAGAAACCATATATAACACAATTCCGTTCGCACTTTTGATGTAACACAATACACATAGAGCTTGATTGTTTGTCCGTTTCACACGAAGAAAGCACTTGGTAGCTATTGATTGTAGGTGTAATGGTAGTACACACGTATCAAAACTGGTATTCTGGTCGCACTAACGTTCGTTGGCAAAGCTAATCATATATATGGTGTAGTAAAAAGTAATCCATTATTTTTGCATGACATTGAAGGCTTGACTTACTATAGTTAGAATGATCCGATTTAGGTCACATATGCGCCGTTTTGTTCGATAACGTGTTGCCATTTGGAAGGTAATATATATCATGATGCCTCTCTCATAGAAGCCCTTGTCCCTATTGGCAAAAAATTGAGACTGTCGATTTTCACAAGCCTCTCTTGAAGCGAATTTTTCACCAGCAAACGTGTTCGCCATGGACAGGAACAGATGGTAATCACTCGGTGTCAGGTCCGGACTATAAGGTGGATGCATAAGAACCTCCCAACCAAGCTCCCGGAGCTTCTGGCGAGTCACTATCGATGTGTGTGGCCTGGCGTTGTCCTGGTGGAACACAATGCCTCTCCTATTGGCCAAAGCTGGCCGCTTCTGGGCGATTGCTGCCTTCAGACGGTCCAATTGTTGACAGTATAGTTCCGAGTTAAGGGTTTGGCCGTAGGGGAGCAGCTCATAGTAGATAATTCCCTGCCAATCCCACCAAACACACAACAAAACCTTCCTGGCCGTCAATCCTGGCTTGGGCACCGTTTGCGCCGGCGCACCGCGCTTCGACCACGACCGTTTTCGCGTGACGTTGTCGTAAGTGATCCACTTTTCATCACCAGTCACCAACCGCTTCAGAAATGGGTCGCTTTTGTTGCGATTCAGCAGCGATTCGCAGATGGAAATTCGGTCCATGAGGTTTTTTTTTGCGTTAACTCGTGTGGCACCCATACATCAAGCTTCTTTGTGTATCCAGCCTTATGCAAATGGTTCCACAAGATTTTTTGTGCAATGTTTAGCTCTTGGGCAATCGAAACAGTGCTTACATGACGGTCGGACGCGACAATGTCCATGATTTTATCGACATTTTCGACACTTGGCCTTCCAGTGCGTGGTACATCTTTGACGTCAAAATTACCGGAACGGAATCGACGAAACCAAAATTGCGCGTGATTGGCTGTTACAGTATCAGGAGCATAAACACTATTCACATTTGCAGCCGCCTGGCTTGCGTTTTCGCCTTTATCGAAGAAAAACTGTAAAATATAGCGTATTTTCTCTTTGCTAGTGTCCATTTTGACTCGCGCTCACACAACACTATGTCAACTCATCACAACTATCTGAACAGTGTTTGTAGTACGCAATTTCATCGTTTGAACGCCATCTCGTTGAACCCGATCGGACTTATACAACGCGAGATACAGATCACTGAAGCCATCTGCTGGCAAAATAATGGATTACATTTTACTACACCAGATATATATATATATGAAGGGAAGGGAAAGAAACTATATATAATATGAAACTGAGGTTCCGTTCGCACTACCTTTTATGTAACACAATAACACGTAAAGCTTGATTGATTGTCCGTTTCACACGAAGAGAGCACTTCGTAGCTATTGAATGTAGGGGTAATGATTAATGATAGTACACAAGAAGAACTCCTTCAGTCTGGGTGTTTGGTTTTGAGTTTTGGTTCCTAATAAAGTGAAGTGTGGGTATGTAATTATACACACTTCCAATTACGCGATTAGGTGTTAAGGTCAAGGTCAAGGTCACAACTGAAATTAGGGGGTTGTAAGGTTTGGATCCTATACAGTCCCTATTGGTTTGGTTCTCATTGCAGTGCAGTGCAGTAGATGCTTATGGATGCTTATGAAGCTAAATGTTCATTATAATGCTAAAGTAGAATAGAAGCGGCTGTGGGTTACAATGAACCGAAGCTTTGGAGTTTTGATTGCACCGGAAATGAACAGTAATGGTAATTCCATCGGAAATGAACAGTAAATGGTAATTTGCATTTATGAGAAAATGGATTTACATTATGTGAAAGTTGCTATGTGCAGCAAATAGTCATTGCCATACTTTAAGAACCTTTGACGTCGCTGAAATTCTCGTAAAAGGTAAAATGCCATCGATTCTCCTGTCCCAGAACCGGCCTTTCGGTCCTACTACCCTCAAATTCAAACTAAGAACGACTTCAATATAATTATTATTCAACTGGAAAATATATAAGTACGTGACTACATATTAAAAAGGAACATAAAAGCAAAGGAATTTTATCACATAAGAACATCACTATGTATTTTGCCCTGCAAAGATCTATACTTTACCCCCAAGCTGCCATCTAGAACCATATGACGTACATGTCTATTTTACATGTACGTCATAGCTGCAATTAGTTTGAAGTATGAAAACATAGCTAAGGTCACACATTATTCGTTCATCACGGGTTCTCTTTCTGTCACACACATACAAAGCAAATACTAGGGAAAGATTTTGAAAAACCTACATCTTGAATTTTTTTTCAGAAACGCGTATTTTATTTTCTTATCTTTCCCACACAACAACACACAGGTGTTTTATCTGGACGACATTCTGTTCCTTTCGTATTGAAAGGTTGTAAATTCCTTTATTCTCTTTGGCGCATATATTTACCTTGCTATTCCCCTACTATTTATAAATAGTTTCCCCAATGCATGTAGTTCTACAGTGATTACAGAGAAAAGTGACACGGTGATAATACCACCAGGTATACCAGAAGGTTTAGTGGCAACACGTTTTCGGCCTTGTGGCAGTATACAGTTTTGACTGCCAATATTTAGACATGGTTTCAGATAACAAGGTGAACAATAATATCCATTTACAGTTTCAGCAATTTATTAAGAAAGAAACCGTTTTGACACTGAGGATTAAGTAGGTTCGAATACCGGTATGGTACCTATACAATGACCCTGGCCGTTGATCACTACAGACCAGTGCTCACCGAAGGACGTCATGCCTCAGACTTGGGCCGTAACTGCCCGTGTCGCCATCGCCGATGATTTCAAAATAAAGAGAGAAATTTAAACAATGAGGAATTTATTTTTGTTTTATCACATTAGCTAGTGGTTTCCAACATGTGGCCCTCGAACCATATCATGTATTTTATCAACTATTTTTCCTCCTTTTTTCACATGTCATAAGCAAACAAGAGCTTCTATTTTTTTAATACCAACAGTGGAATATCTATATTAATATTTTCAGGTTTTCGTTACTAATTGATTTATTGCAATATTGCTTAACAAGTACCTAAAATTTAACTTGTGTGTGGTGAGTACGACAGGAGGACCGCGATATATTATCATTTGCTTTAGGGGCTTGACAATTAAGAGAAGGTTGGTGATCACTGACGTCAGGCATTGAACGCAGGTCTTTGAAGATGTGGTGGGCGAGTAGTCCATAGCAACACCTACTAGAACATCTCAAAAACATTTCTTCAGCAAATCTTTACAGTGGTGCCGGCTTGTAGCTCTTTTCCGTGTGTTCAATCGAAAATTATATAATGGATTGAATTTTGAATGTTATTTATGGCTTTTAGGCATCTAAGACTCATGCTGTGATAGAGGAGGGGAAAGGGTTCGGGAAGGTGTCGTTAAGGGCGTACGTTGAAGGTGCCATCCCCACATTTGCTTGGTGTGACTGAGGAAACCCCCTGGAAAATCCTCAGGGTGGTCGGCCGCTGGGATCGAACTCACGACCTCCCGAATTATATAGTGGAGGACAATGTTAAACCTAGTATATGTCTTTTAGGATTTGTCAAAAAAGGACACACTAATCTCCGGTTCTAATTTTAATTTCCGTTTTTCCTCAGTCACGAGGCAAATGCTGGGGTGGTATCTACAAACATTTTGGCCGACTTCCTTCCAACAGCCTTCACCTACCCTGTCCCGGCCTGAGCAATAGCTCGGCGGAACTAGTTGTGTCATCAAAAACTAGTCCGTTTCAGACGTACATTAGAAAACGTTTTTGTATTAATATTTGAGAGGTTAAACCCACTGAAAAATGAAAAAGTTACAGGATGGGAATGTATGGAGGGACTAAGACCAAACGGAGAGGATTATATTGGGCTTCATTCCAAGTCACGGAAATCATCAAAATTCAAAGCACATTTTTTCTGGGTAAAGTGTTATTCATGACCTTATGGATTTTCTAGAGCACTACATGAGGAACGGAACCACAACAAAAATATATTGTTTTCTGTATCCTGATCTTAAGACTTATTACAAGTTGTCCCCAGTATCATATCAGTAACGGACAATTTGCGATTTCGAACGTTGTTGTAATCCAACATCGGCCAGTATCGAATGGCAAACATTTTCTTTCGATATTTTGCCATCGGTCGTTAACGATATTCATCGTTGAGAGAAATTTATTGTTTAGATAAACTGAATTACGTATATTCTTGTTCATATTCTGTATTTATTCTATTACACTCCTTTCTTTCTCGTCTTCATTTATAGTCGAAACATTTCTCACTTGTTTGCAACCGGATTCGAACCTGCAATCTTTGGATTTGTTGTCCGTTTTCTTATACACTCTGCCACGGATCCATCCATGAAAAATAATACGTCAGTTATGCATTTAATTAACTCAGACATGGAATGTGTTGACATTGACAGTCTTTTTATTGCAGAATGACTTACTTTTTGTATAACACGTGTCAGTTCTCCATTACATAGATATTCTGCATGAAATGCAGCATGTTTCTCATGTTTCAGGAATAGCTTTGAATGTCGAAATATCGTACCACGCCAATAAAGATCGGTATTTCGTCAGAACGGACATCCGCGTTATTGGCCCAGTGTAGGTCCTATATCGGGCCGTTATCCTTGTGCCGAATGGGGTGTTTTATTGGCCCATAATATTAAGACTGCTACTAAAACCCAGGATTAATGTGTTAGGTGTGTTTCTCATTCTGCTTACTCCTAAAATCTTTTGTTAAATAGTGTTTGCTTATTTGCGTCATTTTAAAAGACACTGAGTTGAAGAAAGTATCAAGTCAAAAAATGTCCTTCCCTCGTGTATATCTATGACGGAGCCGTCATCTTTGAGTGTAAGTATTACATTACAGTTCTGCCAAATATAAGATACGAATTACTGCTACAAGAGAAGATGTACAACATAACTCAACTTACAACTCTGTCTAACGTTCGTGTAAAACCTTTACAGTCCTATTCAGTTTACTTTTTTTACTATCCCTCGTATTTACACAATTTAACTTAGATGCAGTTTATCAATGAGACCCAGCCCCTGTGGTCTTTCGGTGAAGATCACGGCCTATGGATTTGATTCCTGCTGACGCTAATCATTCCGGTACAGGTTTTCCCTAAAATTTCGGAATCCAAATAATTCCGAATTCCAGAATTGACTTTGGACTTCCGAACACCCCTACGGATGAGGTTCAACATCTTTTCAGGCCCGCGTAGTACCCAACCTGAATATCATCGAACCTCTGTGGGTTGTTTTGGAAACAGGGTTCGGTG
Organism: Lepisma saccharinum; assembly: GCA_022664845.1. Classification (NCBI taxonomy): domain Eukaryota; kingdom Metazoa; phylum Arthropoda; class Insecta; order Zygentoma; family Lepismatidae; genus Lepisma; species Lepisma saccharinum. The sequence goes on along the minus strand of JAGDQP010040511.1, from coordinate 5,181 downwards.
TCGATTTCCACTTCCTTCGTCTCTACCTGACCTGGAGGCTATGCTGCATGAAGAATGGCTTCAAATCCCACTCAGCCTCATTCAGGTGTTTTATCGGTTTATTCCGTCCAGAATTCAAGCTGTATTGCGTGCTAAAAGTTGACGAAAACCGTATTGATACAAAATGTTCCGACTTCCACAAGTGTTTCCATTATTTTGCCCAATGCCTGTATGTCGTAATCTCGGATGCTATATAGAAATCAATCCATGTAGAGTTTTTATTTAGGCCTATTTTCTGTTGTGTTGTCCTTGCGCCTACCATAGTATCCATAACTCATCCTCTTTCACCGGTCACATACAATGCTATTATATTGAGATAATAAAATGTCGTTATCCATTTGTGGAACCAAAATAGAAAAAAAAAAAGCAGGAACTAATGAGAATAATGAGCTTAAAATTGCACAAAGCACTACCAATAACAGTGATGGATAATTGGCAAGCGACCACCAGCTGCTCTGATTTGATTGTTATGTGGGCCCCAATACCCCCGTCCATTGCATTTAGAAATAAAAAAGCACCGCCAGGTTCAATTAGATAGCTTATGATGAAAGATTAAATCCCTTTTCCGCATTCGTGTATCGTTAATGAAAAACATAGACGTTTATTGGATATTTTTTTCCTCAGAGACTTTGTTAATATTATTAGTAATGTAGAAATGCTGTTGATAAATGCGCAAAAGTTTTGAGACAAAATGGAATGAACTACGCCATGGTTCGTTGTCCACTTAAACAAAAACAGTGGGTCCCGTTTATGGAATCTTACAAATGCGCTTAGATGATTAATTATATTTAAAACAACAAATAAAGTCCCCGTGGTTCAGTTGGTAACTTCGCAGACTACAAATCAGAACTGAGTAGCAACATGGGTTCCAGCCCCGCTGCTGGTCCTCCTAACAATGTTTCTGGGGCTATCCCGTTTCACCAGTCGAGTGTCGGGATGGTACTTCAACAAAGGCCGTAGCTGAAACCACCTTCATTTCCCCAAAGAGTGATCTCCGAGAGATGTTATCACGCAAACGTATGATGGACTTAGGTGAGACAGTAAACCATTAATTTAAAATTAAACCTAAACAAAGCTTTACCAATTCAAAAAAACAATACTCAGGCTATAGCCTGTTCACCATTCTAAAATAAATAAATGTTTTTAGTTACCTTTTATGTACTTTACTTTTATTTATTGTTTTATTTGCTATTTTCATAACATTCATAGCTTTATCTAGAAGCAGTCATGATAGGATTCAGCATATTGAGACAGGCGTAAACCATAGTGGCATACACAAAAATACAGTGGTTAAAGTAAGGCTTTTGCCATACCGGCTCTGGTTTTTGAGAGCTAAGAACTGAAGAACACGGTATGCGTACTCGTATTTATCACATTTTGATCACATGCATGTCTACGCAGATATTAGAATACCATATCGCTTGTTTTTTTGTTTTTGTTTTTACTTCGAACACTGTTAAAACATATCGTAAGCTGGGAACACATTGACAAGCATAGATGTTATATTGGCAGCAGGTCTAGTGTGGTTCAGTCTGTCTGTCTTTTTGACAAAAAGTCGACAGGCATAGGATGGAGAAAATGACATTGAGCGAAGCTTGGAAAATTGCTTTGCAGAGATTTTCCAGGACATTCAAGAAACAAACATTACATCGAGAAAGAAAAGAGGAGCGGAAAGAGCACTTAGGGAATATTCATCAGATTCCGAAGAGACGGACGATTCCATATGCCAGTGACTATAAATAGTATTGGTAGTAACAAAGTTTTGCAAATGTGCTCCTGTGAATGGGAAAGGACCTGACTGGGTACAGTGCATAACGTGCCGTTATTGGGTGTACGGAACTTGCAGCGGTGGAACCACAATCATTTTATGTGAATCTCAAGTATGTCAGGATTATGATTAAACTTTGGTAATTAATTCAGATATACCCGTATACCTCTTAATAAGTGTTTGTAATTTGTTTTTATAAGAATGCGAGACTTTTGTTATCGGCTGGAAAACAGTTATTATAAATACCACTATGTCTTGAGCAAAATAAACTGAGTGGCCATTGTTCTGTTGATAAAGCGTTGACTTCGCGTTCGAGAGGTCTTGGGTTCAACATCAGCAGCAGACAGGTATTTCCAGTTTTCCTGGTAACAACAGGCAAATACCGGGATAGTACCGTAAACTAATGTCCTGGCTGACTCCTTCCCGCGCCCTTTCCCCTATCGTGGCCTGAGCAAGAGACATCTAAAGGCCATAAATTAACTCTAAACGTAAATTTAAGAAAAGAAGATATAGTCCTCACCCATCAATGAAGTTTGAAGTACACAGGTGTATGTACCTACGGGGAATTTCATCATCTTTACAGACAACTCCAAGATCATACCGATTGTTTCTTCGATTATTTTAGGATGGCCTTGGATACTTCCGACTTTTTACCAAACAGGCTGTACGTTCTTCCCATAATTGAAGAATGGAAACATATAATGGGCTAAGCGACAAGAATGTCGATACTGAGATGTTCGGTTTAATGTATTTTAAGCATGTGTAACAGGCAGCGAGTAATTAATATCAAAGTAATAAAGAGAGATCCAACAAATAGTTTGTATAGTGTATTTATATGGGTATTTCATAGAGAAACTCCGCTTTCGAGAAATGAAAATTATATAATTCCATTCTTTAATGTACATGTTTCTATTTCTCCTTCTGAAATAAGCATAATTCTTTTCCCATAAGGGTGGTCATGTTTGGACTTCCAAAATTAAAATCTCATTGGAAAACATCGCCGTTGCCGAATGAAAACCAAAAAACAATTCTCCGTGAACCCCCGTACGTGCTTCCCTACCTTACATGTGGGAGATAAACCAGATCTAATTTTCGGCGACAACTTTTTAGTGTTCGCTCATGTCCGCCATGGCCACCTTCATTTGAAAGGTATATATTCTATTATTTATTTTTGTCGCTAGCTCACACGCTCCCGATATGACCGAGAGCTCCGATTTCGGAATTTGATAACGGAAAATGTAAAGATACGTAACCGAACCTTACCTTACCTTACCTCCGCTAACCCATGGTCACTAATCTAAGATAATCTACGAAGAATGCAAGAAAGTAATCCGCCAAGATTCGAACCCAGGTTCTTTTACTCAAAAAGCAGACGCCTTAACGGTGATTTTAAAGTTGTATTTACACTGCATATGTGTTACGCAACAACGGTACGACATGTCATTGGCGCGCGTGATGTCACCGAAGCTCTCGTGTATGACCGTACCGTAAGAAAGGAAGTGGTAGAGAGAGACGAGTTGTCTTCCATTACTCAATCGTTTTTTCCCAAGACAGCGATTCTGCATGGATTTTCAGTTTTGGGGGGTGCGAAGCTAAAATTGGGAGAGTGAGTGTAAGTGTGAGTGGAGTTTTGCAAGATTTGTATCCATTTTTTCAGAACAAAATAATAATAATAATGTTGAGGTGTGTTCGTGAATTTGGGAGGGTCACATCCCCTATTGGAGGATCTGGCAGAAATACTGCCCCAAGACCATGCAGAGTAACATTGGTAAATATAAAAGGGACGGGAGGATAATGTGTTCGGTACTCGGGCGATTTATCATCTGTTGCCATGATGAAGTCTGTACAGGCAATTTTCAATACTATGGCAACATCATAAACACATCATTGTGCCCTTTTTTGCCTCTTTCGGCGAAGGATACATCGGATGCATCCTTCATACCTCCTTCGTTGCCGCCATCTTTGTAGCGTTCAGTTGTTTGTTGTGGAAACTAGCATCACCAGTTTTATGTAAAAGCGCTATTCTTAGTATACGCTGTATGTGGTGCTCCATTCTGGTTTGCACTTGTGCAGAAGATAGAAAAGTACTACAATAAATGATGTGATTAAAAAAAGATTGCGTTAAATTGAATTGAAGTATAACTTCTTTAAGCATCTTTGAATCAGTCCAGGATAAGGTAAAGGAAAGAATGGAAAGGTAGTGGCCAGGATCTTACTTAAGTGCCATTCCGGCATTCGCTTAGTAAAGCGGAGAACCCTGGAAAATCTCAGTCAGGATGGTCGCTCGTGAGGTTTGAACTTGAACTTTATTGACGACTTTCAGGCATCTAAGGCGCAGGCCGAGTTTGGGGAGCGGAAAGGGTGTCGGCCAGGGTTGAAGTTGAAGGTACCATCCCGGCATTTTCTTCGTGTGACTGCGGAAAACCCTGAAAAACCTCAGTCGGACTGTAGGCCACTGGGATTGAACCCACGACCTCCTGAATGCTAACCAAGCCTTCTACCTCTGAGCTACGTCCGCTCAGTCCATGAGGTTTGAACCCGCCTCCTTACCCATTTCCGATCCGATATCAGCGACTTTCAAGACAAGCCGAAAGCGGCTGGTTTTTCAAGATGAACCTCTCAGTTCAATTCCTCTAGTCTCTTCGATTCGCTTTCCCCATCAGCCATACGTATCAGGATGTTCGGTTGCTGATATCGAACCTAGGACCTCCAGAATGCGAATCCAGCGCTCTGCCAGTGATTCTCGGAGTTGGGACACCGAGGATAGCCGTTGAAGAGAAACCTAGCCCAGCAATGTACCAGACGCCTGAAGCAGTCACGTCAAGTTGAATGGGTGAATCAGCAACAGCGGGTCAGTGGTCACCGCGATAGCAACGGCGCGGGGTGGCAGGCATACGGCCATTTTATTGTATGTGGTAAGCCCCGGCGACAGCGAAGCGACGCACCGAGTACCAGCAGCAGCTGAGGTAACATATTTCACACTACTCTGTAGTTCTCCCCCCCCCCCCCCCCGCTCTTCTTTTACTCTTCTAGATAGTAAGTAGTTGGTGTTATCCAACTAACAAACTCATACCTACTAATTTATACCAACCAATCAACCTTGTCAACTCATACCTGTAGTAATTTAGATATACCAGGTGTGTAAATATGAAACCGGAATTTGTGCATAGACGGCGTCAGCTGTCACTGTGGTTACCGTAAAACTGCGTCCTTGGCGCCACTTGCTTGTTTTGACTGCTGATAACGATTTGAAACTCACAACCAGACAAGTTTCATGTCATAGTGTAGTGTTTAATAGCGTTGAACATGGCACAATTTGTAGCTACGAACTACGATGTGCGGACAGCATTGATTTTTTGTTGCCATTTGAAGAA
>JAGDQP010040510.1:3698-17267 GCA_022664845.1 Lepisma saccharinum | reverse complement strand
TAAATTTATGAAATCGGGTCCATCATTTTGACTTACCCTGTACACAGCAGAAATACTGAACACTACACTATGGATATAATTATATTGAAGCCTTGTATCCATACTTAATTTAAATAAAACAAGCTGACAAGGCTATACATTTAACTTTATTTAAAACACACACTAAGCGTAACTATTTCAATGTTATAACAAGTTCCTCAGACGACACATTAATACATACTAACAGTTCATTAAAAATTGCCAGAAGGTCCAGAGATCTTTTCTACGTCATCCACCAATTACGTCCCAGAATCTGTTCACTTTCCGAAATTAAACAATTTGTAACCAGTCACAGTCCTTCTCTCACAGGCCACACCCCTACCTAGTCTACTAAACCGCTATCACAAACTTGTAACAGTAAACAACTAACAAGGTCGAGGCACAAAAATATTAGATAAACAAGTGCGTAATGAATAAATAATTAAATAAAAATACAAATAATAAATAAAACTAAATAAATAGACCAACAATATAATAAATAAATAATCCAGCGGAAGCTTAAAAAAAATCCAAATGAAGCTTAAAAATGAATAAATAATAAAGAACCAAAGGCGGGTGGGGCTATCGAACAGTCTATTTACTGGAAGACTTTCTCCACCTTTCGCTTCGCAGTATGTCTTCCCATTTATGCTCAAGCCACCATTCCAGTTCACCCCTATATCTCCCATTTCCCTAATTCTCCTTGCTTCTTTCCACTTCTTAACCAATTTTTTTAAGCTTCCGTTGGATTATTTATTTATTATATTTTTGGCCTATTAATTTTATTTATTTTGTACATTTTTATTTAATTCATTAATTATTTATTACGCATTCGTTTATCTAATATTTTTGTGCCTCGATTATATTTCCTTGTTTGTAGTTTCCTGGTATAAGTTTGTGATAGTGGTTTAGTTGACTAGGGGGTGTGGCCTGTGAGAGAAGGACTGTGATTGGTTATAATTTGTTTAGTTTTGGAAAGTGAACGGATTCTAGGGCGTGATTAGCGGATGACGTAGAAAGGATCTCTGGACCTTCTGGTATTTTTTTAATGAACTGTTAGAATGTATTAATGAGTCGTCTGAGGAAGATGTTTTTATGACATTGAAACCGTTAAGCTTAGTGTGTGTGTTTTAAAATAAAGTTAAGTGTATAGCCTTGTCAGCTTGTTTTATTTAAATGAACACTACATTATTCGGGGCCTAAACAAGCAGCGCCTTTGGTTGTCTTTATACCTATTGTGAATTTAGAATTTATTTTTAAGGCATTTAGACATCTTACGCTCATAGCGGGATAGGGTGGGGGAGAGAGGATGTTGGTAGACGGTCAGGGCCTATTTTTGTAGGTACCATCCTAGCATTTGCCTGATGTGACAAACTCAGGATGGTCGGCCGCTGGAATCGATCCCAGGACCTCAGAAATGCTAAGCCAACGCTCGACTACTGAGCCACGGCCGCTTGGTTTATAATAAGTTGTAATACAGTAAAACTGATTACTCAAGCCCGATGAACCGAGGTTCCCTGCTTTTCGATATGAGTCTGTAAGTGTAACACATTACATTTTGTAATCTCTATACGGATTATTTTCTTTTTAACTCATGTGAAATCAAATTATTCTTATTAAGATGTACTTCGAACTATTGTAAATATTAACTATGATAAATGATATATCACAAAAATAGGTTAGAAAGTGTCTTTGTGTGTGTGTTTATATAACACAGTTGTCATGTTCCACGTGCTTGAACACGAGTTTCACATTCGCAGTGTAAGCATTGTAGTAACATGAGTACTACAAATAGTAAACGTGTGTAAAACAAGTGACGCAATGTAAATGAATAGTGCATTACAAACAAGCAACTCATGGCCCTGCAAATGAACATATCGCGATTATCAATGAAAAGGGCGATCAATGAAGAGCTAGGACTGTATGTCTATCGCAGGACAGGCCATCGGTTAAATCAGCGCTTGATGAGAATGCGACGTGACAGATCAAAGTTGATCCTGCAGCAGTACGCGGATATCAAGCATCTACCAATCTTGTTTACAGATGATAAAATTTTCCCTGTTGAACACCAACCACCAGAATGATGGAGTGTATGCTACAACCAGTGCTGCAGCATGTAAACAAGTTCCCCGAGTCCAGCGAGGTCATCACCCTGAATCAGTGATGGTTTGGCTGGGTGTGTCGTACTGGGGCTCCACTGAAGTCCATTTTTACCAAAAAGGTGTCAAAACAGGTACCAAAGTGTACCATGAGGACATTCTCGACAAGGTGGTGAAATCTCTTGCCAACACTCTGTTCAAAAATAAGCCTTGGCTGTACTAACAGGACTCAGCACCAGCTCACAAGGCGAAATTGACTCAGGAGTGGTTTCGTCGCAACAACATTGCGTTCATCACCACCGAAGAATGGCCGTCGTCCAATCCAGACTTAAATCCTCTTGACTACAAGATCTGGTCCTATTTGGAGGAGAAGGTGTGTTCTCAACCTCACATAACTTTGGACCGCTTGAAAAATGCTATAGTGAAAGCAGTGGCTAACATAGACATGAATGTGATGCGTGCTGCCATTGATGATTGGCCGCGTCGTTTACGAGCCTGTATCCAGGCAAGAGGAAACCATTTTGAATAAATGTTGTTCCCAATTGGTTGTCACTTATCGTTGTTTTATTTCGCAAAACATTTTCATTTTCCTCTGCGTATTAATGAGCATGTCACTCCCATTAATCCTGCACTGCCTTGCCATTGTGGTACCAGCCTAATATTTTCTACATGGGAAGAAAAATGTGTCAGTAAAATATATATATATATATATATTTATTTATATATATTTTATAATTTTGAGATGGTATGTTTTGATATATTCAAGGTCAAAGGTCACAGTGAATGACCTTGAAACTAACCTGTCGCCAGAATATCATGCAGGGTATCAATAGAAAGCTTTATTCCGTAGCTTTCCAACGGTGTTTGAATTTCCACTCTACTACAATTTAGGGAAAAGCTTTTGCCATTTATATGTTTGTGAGTGTGTCAGTTTTTCGAAAATTATTTTTATTACCTCTATCTTGGACAATTTTCAAAATAAAAATCTGAAAATTGGCAGAATTACTTACTTTGTCATTATATGCACTTCATACCAACTTTCATCAAAATCAGAACTGGTGAGGTCAAGAAGGTGATTGATCTGGCATGGAATATCTCAATTTTTAATCCAAAAATGTCCGCGACCGTCCGTTTTATAAGTTTTCACTTATCGCAAATAACACCAATCCACATTACCTAGAATAATCAATGTTCGCAGTCTTCATAAACTCGTTCTGATATTCTCGTGTAGTTCATGAAGACAAAGTTGTTGTCGACTGAAATGTCACTTAAAATATTTAGGCGTATACGAACCATTTGACTGGCGAAGAAAAAGATATTTTGTAGCCTGCATGCTGTTTGTTGAGTTGATAGAACGTAATCAGTCAAGGAATTTGAAATGATCGAATTGAAAACTGCTTGTGCCTTTGTTAGAATAAAATCATCGTAAATAATCATATACTGCGTGTCTAAGCCTTAGTTTAACAAACAAGCATATTATTTCTGGTTTATTGAACCACTGGTTTATTATACGTATGTTTATTTTGAACGAGCATTACACACAAAAATGTATTCTTAGTTGGCCATTGTGATTTGTAGCAATTTTAATGACATTTATTCTGCAGGTTAACCAGTGGCCTTCGAGCGTTGACGCGCTTACAAAATTGTCCCACATGGCTTAAACTGCCTAGCTGCTTGCCTGCACCGTGGAATATACCGGTAAGTAATTTTCTCGTATATTTTCATTTGATGAACTTCTACATTTTCTTCTATCTTTGAATATACCTAACCGTTCTTACAAGGAAAGTACCTACATTCGCACATTTAATTGGATGGTACACTACTGGAGCAATCTAACTAATCCTTTGCTGCTAAATGCAACTCTCGACCCCCGGCCAAGTTTATAGTTGTTCACTGGTGTTGCAATATAGGGTTATTAAAATCAGGATTGTGGAGTTGGAGTCGGAAGCAATTTATTCAACTGTTGCTGGCAAAAGTATTCTTACTCCTCTACTACATGGAAGTTAATTTGTTAAAATAAGATTTTCTAGTTGAAGATGACATTATCAGTGGGTATTAGAGGAAGTTGCGCTTTTGGTTCTACGTTAATCGTTGCTCAAAAGCATATGCATCCATCCACCTATTAAGGAAATCTCCCTCGAGGCAGTTGTATACTTGTAGCTGTTAATTGTTGACGTATTGTGGATAATGAAGATGCAGTTATAAATTTCCCATTTCAAAATCGATTAAGTGGGTTTTCATTTGTGGATATGTTTTAATTTACATTATAACAATAGTGGACTTGTAGGATAACACAGATAAATTAACTTTCAAGGAAAAATATTGGTAATTCTAAGGCTAAGTTAAATTTATATTCCAGCATTGATTATTGAAATAAAGTGTTATTTTGCAACCTAGCGAGCTGAGCCCTGCAATTGCTAATATTTTTCCTAGAAAGTTAATTTCCACAATAAGGAGACTAAAATCGACGACGTTGCCTTTTTGACCTGTTGACTGACATGTTCATGTATGTCGGCGTTTGTTGGAGATCTGAGAAGGTCGTAAGAGGCGTTTAGTGTTTGATATTGTTGTAATAAAAGCATTTTGTAGCTTTATTTTTAATCTTAGCCCTTAGCCTATAAGATTAGCCCTTTCAGAGAAGCTTCTCAGGCTCTAGAGGGGAGGGGGGGGGTGATCTTCGAGCAAGGTTGATTGATTTAAATCAGGTAATTAAAAAAAGATCAGTGATTTAAATTAATATAAATATTTTTAAAAAAGTAGAAATAAATTGCAGTATTCTTAATAATTTTGTTGTTTGAATCATATGGAAGCTTTAAAATTCAGCTTCCAGTCCTTATGTGATAATAGGCTCTTATCATGTACACCCAAACCAAAGTGATGGACCTAGAATTTTAAACTATTTGATTGGTTCATTTCATATCATATTACATGCGAAATTTTAGAAGAGAACGTAGGAACTCAATTACATTATACGTTTAAAATTAGTATTACGAATATGTTTATTTTTGTAATATGTATGAAAACGAACACACAGAAAACAAAAAATCCAATTTTGGTTTACATAACAAAAATTGTTGGTTCGTAATATTACCTACTTTTTATTACGCAAAATATATTTATATCAAATTATTTAATTTCTTCACAACTTGCTCACAAATAATTTATTCTTAATGAAAGTATAAAGTTTACCTATTTGTATGCTGAAGGATGAATATGCCAAACTGTGTATTCACTATTGATTTCAGTGTATTAAATAGCTTTGAGTATTATCTAAGGCCTTTAGGCAAATTTGGATCAGACCGAATGGATGATAATGGAAGAATTTGTGGAAGGAAGCGAAAGAACCATGAGGAAACTCACGCACACCGTTTTCATTCACCACGAAGTCCACTTGGCACGAGCCGGGATCGAATCGGGGACCCCATGGACCGGAGGTGAGCGCTCTACCACTGAGCGACCGCAGCTCCAAAATAGTTCTCATACTTTATGGGATGTATTGTCATAAGATGTTCCCGTACTGATAGTACAATTTTGAGAGCTGAAAACCCTTAACTGAAATGAACTCAAATATATCATAGAAAACTTAAATTGTGGAACATTTCGTTTTGGAAATGTAGCGTGGAAAAAATGAAGCAATTGTGATTATAAAATTTGCGGTTACTTAGGAGGGAAGGAAGGCACAGACGTCATTTTAGAAGGAAAGCAGATACGTCAAAACATTGTAAACAGTTTCTTTTTCGAACTTAATTACGGTGTATGCACCTCTGAAACCACTTCATTCTTCGTATACGGACGAAAGTAACGATGAAGTTTCCTACATGTTGACTTTCTTTTGTTCATTATACCATAAGTAACCTCATATCTTCTTTCCTTTTCAAAACTATTACAATTTGTTGTAATTGCCAATTTTTCATGGCTATCTTCCGTAGCGAACATTTGTGAATACCCATATTTGTGAATTTTACTTCAGTGTTTACTGGCTAAGGTATTTGAAAAGGAAAAACTAACTTAGTAGCTGTATCAGTGCCGCAAGTTATTTGAATATCTTTTTTTTTTATTTAAGTAAAAAAAATCAACAAGAATGTTTTTTCTTGAAAAAATCTTGAATTTTTTTCAACCCTATCTTCGAGTACTTATACTGGAACATGGGTGTAAGGATAATTACCTTTAGGAAATGACCATGTACCCATACAGGAATTTTTTTATGCATTTACGAATAGGAAATTTCGCAGCTAAAGAAAAAAATACAATCAAAATTACTTTGGAATGAAAATTGTTGAAAACTCAGCGTAGCCGCTGATCGTAATAGTAAAACGTAATAATAAGCAATTATTCAGGGGGAGAAATACAATTATTTCATTAATAACCAAATTGCCTGCTTAGCTGGCAGTATGTGGGGCGTCCGCACGTATGACTCGTGCACAATTTTATGTCGAACACGATCTTTCTTACATTAATGAGAATCGTTTGGATGAATACCCTTTAAACGACTTTCCCATAGTGACTTGTGATTAGACTGTAATTTTTTATATCTGATGCATCTAGGATGCATTGACTTTAAATATAAAAATCTTATGCATTTAATATACAGAGTAATTAAAAATAGGTATATAAAATTATAATAGACAAATTTCCCTGGCTAAGAAAACATTATATCGGTTTTAAACAGTTTCTGTGTAAAATGACTATTAGGAACTGCTTGGTAACCTTGTTCACAAAACCAATGCAAAAACAGTGAAAACAACTCTCATTTTTTAGCAGTTTTTATAATCTCAGCTTGCCAGAATTAACGTTACTTAAGACTACCAACACTTAAGACATTTCTTTTCATTCTAGCAGAATTTTTATTACAATAAGATAGATTGAACAGGAGAAGTAATGATTTTATAAAAGAGCGATACAGTTATAACAAGTTGGTATTTTTACAAATTGGTTATTATGCAAGTCGATAGTATAGTGGATTTGAATTAAGATAGATTGAAACAGTTTAATTGATTGACGGTAAACAAAAAAACAACTTGCTTGCAATTACGACATAGGAGCCAATAACAGGATAGCAATGACTAATTACAAGGCTCCTCTTTCATTATGGGAATATACACGCAGATTTTAACACCAAACACTAATGTCAGTATAGTTCTAAGGACTAAGAGACTTTTATACGAATTAAGCGTAAATACAGAAAGGTAGACTAATATGTGATATCAAAGGTTACCACTTCTTTCATCAAAATATTGAAAAGAAGTTTCCATACCTCCTAATGAACACTGAGAGCAAATTTTTTTCGAGAGAAGGATTTGGGCACTTGTATAGTAATCTGAAGTAGGGGTGTTCAGTATTGAGATTTTAATACCGACTTTCGGTATGTTTTGGATACCGACAATTATCTATATACCGAACAGTAGTAATAAAATAAACTGAACGATATCAGTTTCATCTGAATTTGAATTTTATTTGTGTTCCTTAGGGATCTAAGGCTCAGACCGAGATAGGGGCGAGGAAAGGATTCGGAAGGTGGTGGTCAGGGCCTATATTGAAGGTGCCATCCCGGCATTTGCCTGGTGTGACAGAAAAACCCTGCAAAACCCTCAGTCGGGATGGTGGGCCGCTGGGATCGAATCCACGCTCTACCACTGAGCTACGGCGGCTCGGTGAATGATATCGCTATGTTGAAATACCGATTTCTTTTGAAATTCTGCAAAAAATGGATACTAGACACCATGCCATGGGAGAGGAAGTAGAGGCATGGCACGGCAGAGCTGAAACCAGGTGTTTTGGTGACTCGACCTGACCCACCCGATTGACCCGGTCTGGGAATTTAATGGAACTCCAGTTTCGTATTTTTCGTGCTCTGGGGTGCTCTCCGGTCCCGGTCGCACCTGAAAGAAACTGTTCAAACGCAAGGAAATAATTAAATGTTTTATTTTGTCCTCCTGGTGACGAGACCGAAATCGGATCACCGGGTCACAAGCATAGACCCTGTGCAAAACTTGACCCGTTACAGTTCTGCACTGTGTTATAAGCACAAACATTCGTGTTGATTGGAGAGCCAAATATGACGTCAAACAGTTTTCTGAACACTTATGACCGATTACAAAGACGGAGTTATTCTTAGTCTAAGATGGCTTAGGCTTTCATCAATTCAGAATGCACCAGTTTAGCCTACTAAAACCATGGTCTAACCTACTTCCACGTCTTTGCAATCGGGCGTTAGTGTTGATTTATAAGCATTGAATTTGAATTTATTTTAAGGTCTGTAAGCAACTTTGGCGCAGGCCAGATGGATGAAGATGGGAGAATTGATGGAATGAACAAAGTGGAAGGAAACGAGAGAATCCCGAGAGAACCCACGCACACTTTATTTCCCCATAAAACCCATATGGCATGAGCAGGGTTTGAACCGACGAAACCAAGCACCAGAGGTGAGGTGAGCCACCGCGGCCCGCTCCAATCATGTACTGTTTTGGCCTTTCCTGATAATGAAAACACAGTTACTGTAGCTTCGCCGACTTCACGTCGAGTCAATTAACAAAGTATAACGCAGCGGCAGTTTTGAGAATGAGGTAGAAGCCAGCTGCGAAAATGCATTTCAGCAACATTTTGATGTATTGCAAAAACAGTTGAGTAGGGATGGCCAGATCCGGATCCAAAAGGAACCGGAGACCCGAAACTCGGATCCGTCCGAGCATCCGGAACTTGGAGGTTTCGGATATCCGGTCCAATGGATTCGTGTGATTTCGGTCGCAGTTTCAAAGACCCAGCATTCGGACTTCGTTATTACAATGCATATTAAACTGCGATGCCGGGATGGTAAATTATGAAAGATCCTGGCTAATAGCTTCACCGTCCTCTGCCTACCTCATCCTGGCTTGAGCCAAAAATGACAAAAGGCCATAAATAAAGTCAATTTAATTGAATTTATCTGAAACACGAAAAAATATAAAGATAGTTGTGTATCTGATTGTAATTGTTTACTTGTGCACTGATTGTTATTGTTTACTTGTGCAAAGGGAGTTGATAGGAACAATTTTGCAACGTCCTTTAATTTTTCTCAAAGAAAATTAATCCGGGAAAGGAGTTTCATTTCTTTACATCCTTGCATGCTTAAGAGGGGGAGTACATGTTTTTGTTCTTTTCTTTTAACAACACAATGTTTATAGTATAGTGACCGAACAACCACTTCACAGAACAAAGTGTAGGAACATGAATGAATGCAGTTGGTATTGGTGATGGAGGAGAGCGGGGTTAGAGGAGACGGAAAGGTGCTGCCGATTATTTGTTTTCCTCTGCACCTTTTACGTTATCCTGTTTCCACCTGGTCATTACCAAGCGACCTTTTAACTCTTGAACGGTACCGAGCCGCTGTAGTTCAGTGGTAGAGCGTTGGCGTAGCATTCGGGAGGTCATGCGTTCGAACCCAGTGACCGACCATCCTGACTAAAGTTTTCCCAAGTTTCTTGTCACCAGGCGAATGCCGGGATGACACCTTCAACATAGGCCCTGGCCGACATTTTCCCAAATCCTTTTCCCCTCCTCTATCCAGCCTGAGCCTTAGATACCGAAAGGCCATAAGTAAAATTCAAATTCAAACACTTGAACGGTGGAAAACATAATTCTAACAGTTTTGAAGCTTTGAATAGGTCTGATGCAGCCATTTGAAGATCGTAAAACTTAACAAAACTTGTTCTACAAAAAAATAAGTGTGTATGAATTTCAACCTAATAAATACAAACCTGTTAACCTAATCAGTGATGTACTTCAAAAATAGATGTCCAGGCACTCCCACCTGGAATCTGTTTCGTAGTGTTGGCTATTACGTTAGAAGTGGAGAATATTATCTTTCATCAATTTTGTGCAGAGTTGGCGTGTTAACAGTCGCATACTAATGAAGGGGGATGGGGGGCAGCGACTGACTCCAGCCTGGTTATTTGTTAATAACTTCTGTAATTTTCTGAGTTATGACTTGAAACTTGGCGACATTTAAATTGTCCTTTCCGGACATAACACCATAAAAACTTAACTTCCCACCAAATAGGAGGTCAATAAATATAGTTTTTATTGCATGCCCATGACTTCCTTAGGATATACATTCCTTTTTCCGTAAACTCGTAATTTATTTTGTTATTTATTCAGATTTGCAGTAGATGACAGACATAATATTTAGTAAATGTTCCTGTGCTATTATATTAGAATCTGTCGAAATTTTAACATATTTCAGAAGATAATGCAGTTAAATTTTACACAAAATATTGCCATTTTCTTCTTTTTATTTGCACTGATCCTTATGTTACAAGTACATCTCCTCCATTCATATGGCCGAGGAAGACGATATTGCCATTAGGAAGTGTTGAAGTGTCTGCAAAAAATGTATTGAATTTCCTGAAGTAAACAAATTATGTGTAATAATTCTTTTGCAAATAACAACTAATTTAATGAATTTAACGAGACACATTCTAGTATAAATTCTTCTTTCATGTAATGTAAATTATAGTAATATTTTTATCAACCATTATTATATTTAAAAAAAAAAAGTCGCAAATCCAGGATTTTCATGAGCAGAAGGAGGTATTTTCCGGTACGTGAATGTTTACTATAAATTTATCATATTCGACTTCATTTTGCTTATTTTTATCGTGAAATTTAATACCGTTATCTTCAAAAATATTTGTAGATAAATTAGGCTTGTTGGGAAAAAATCGAAATTTTTTTTTAGTTAAATTGTTGAAATAATGCTATAAAACAAAGCGTTTTTCCCTAAAGGGGGCTGATGCCCCCGCGTTCCCCTCTAGTTTTACCACTGGTAGATAAATTAGGTCGGTTCGGAAACTAAACGATTTTTTTTCTCGATAAATTGTTCAAATGATGCTACAAAAAATAAAGCATTTTCCATTGAGGGAGCGCGGGCCCCTATGCACCTTTGTCTACGCTACTGAAACGTAAAATACATAGTTTTGCCCTATATTCGATTAAGATATTACACATATCTTACCTGGTTTCTTATTTGTAGGGCTAATTAAAATATTGAGAGGTTTGTGGTTAGGAGCTGACCCCATCCCCCCATTGGTGTTTATCGGTGCAAATTTAGCATTGCTATGCGACTGTTAGTAAGATGTTAGAATGCGAATAACTTAGAATGTACATTTCATGCATGGCAAAGCATTCAATTTTCTTACAGGGATCTTTTTAGTATTTAATGTAAATATCCAAGAAGAAAGGGAAAGAGAGTTAATCACGAAAAAGGGCAATATAGACAGAGATACGCCAGACTTTGAGAAATTGTTTCCTGGCGACACAAGGGCTGAAATACCCCACTGAATCTATCTCACTGCTTATAAGGGGCCGCGGTGGCTCAGAGGTAGAGCGCTCACTTCTGGTGCATGGAATCCCCGGTTGGATCCCTGCTCGTACCATGTGTGTTTTGTTCTGGATAAATACCATGTGCGTTGATTCTCTCGGGATTGTCCCGTTTCCTTCTACTTCCTTTTATTCTTAATTCCATCAATTTTCCTATTCATTCATTCAACTGATCTGAGCCAAAGTTGCTTAAAGGCCATAAAATAAATTCAAATGCAATGCTTATAATTTAACACTAACGCCCGATTGCAAAGACGTAGACGTAATGGTTCGAGACTAAAGTTTTGCATTCCAAATTAATACCGAACCGCCGTAGCTCAGTGGTAGAGCTTCGGCGTTGCATTTAGGAGGTCGTGGGTTCGATCCCAGCGAACGACCATCCGAATTTAGTTTTTTTCCAGGGTTTTCTCTCAGTCACACCAGACAGATGCCGGGATAGCACGTTCAACATAAGCCCTGGATGACACTTTCCCGAATCCTTTCCCCTCCCCTATCCTGGCCTGAGCTTTAAATACCTGAGATCGTGGGTTCAATCCCAGATAGACATAGATAGAATTCAAATCCAATTCGAAATTAATGTTTCAACTTAAGCGTACCTTAGACTAATTCTAAAGTCCGTCTTTGCAATCGGTCCTAAGTGTTCAGAGAGTTGTTTGACGTTAAATTTTGGCTCTTCAATCAACAATAGAATGAGTGTTCTTATAGCACAGTACGTCAAGTTTTGGACCATGTCTATGCTTGGGACCCGTTGACCCGATTTAGGTCTCGTCACACGTAAGACAAACTAGAGCATTTGATTATTTCCTTGCGTTTGTGGTGTGACCGGGACAGGAGATGTTTCCCCCAGAGCAGGAAAAACACGAAACTACAGCACATTAAGTTGTCAGACCAGGTCAAGTTTAAGACCGGGTCACCCAAACTGGCCTAGTTTCAGCTCTGCTTTTGAATTGGATTTTATTTATGACCTTTAGGCATCTAAGGCTCATGTAATAGAGGAGAGGAATGGATTGGGGAAGGTGTCGGCCAGTGTCTATATTTAAAGCACCATCCATTTGTCTGGTGTGACTGAAAACCCCTGGAAAAACCTCAGTCGGGATGGTCGGCCGCTGGGATTGAACCCACGATCTCCCGAATACTACGCCAACGCTTTACGATTGATCTACGGCGTCTCGGGGTTTCAGCTCTGTCATGCTACTTCCTCTATGTAAGTTCATTTTTTTTAAGAATTTCAGAAAAACTCTGTATTTCAATATTCCTATACTGTTCGGTATACCAGTATATCGATATTTCGGTATGGGTGATACCGAAGTTTCGGTATTCCAAAATACCGATTTCGATATATCGATCTGCCTTGTAATTAAACAGGTTTCGGTTCGATACCCGTCGAGGACTCAAGTGCTTTGGAACCCACTTTAATCTGTAGTCCTTATAACGTCCGTAGTTTCAATTGTCAATGGATGGCAATGGAAAACAACCATAGGTTCACTTTACGTAGGGACCGGGTAGAACACCCGTCATCAACATTGTAATCTGAGAAATAAAGATAAATGATGGAAACAAAAATTGGGCCTACAATGATGGAAACTAGAACATTGTATATCCAACAACGGAAAACAATCAAAACCAGATAGATGGGGCCGCGGTGGTTTATTGTTACTCAACACCTCAGGTGCGTGGAGTCCTCGGTTAGATCATGTCTTGTGCCATGTGGACTTTCTGATGGACAAAGACCGTGTGCGTGCGTTTTCTCGGGGTTCTCCAGTTTCTTCATTCCACCAAATTTCCTATATCCATAAAGGCCTTATAAAAATTTAATTTCAGTTCAAAACCAAACTTGTCAGTCGGATGGGAACACATCTAATTTCGCACTTAGGAAAATGCTTTCTTGAAGTTACTCTGATTCTTATATCCTTCAAAACAACTGATAACGTTTCAGAAGATAGTTTCTCACTCAATTCTATGATTCTTGTTTTGGCCATATACAGTAATCATAAACTGAGGTATTTCGTGATTAATGTATCAGGAACCTCTTGTACCAGTTATATATATATATATATTCTTTATTTAGATTTAATTTTCTTACTGTTAACATAGTTTT
>JAGDQP010040509.1:6403-17267 GCA_022664845.1 Lepisma saccharinum | reverse complement strand
CAGATTGGAATATATGGAAGTGAGAATGCAGAATTTGTTTGATCTTGGCAAGTTTAGGACAAAATTGTGTGATTAAGGACGGAGGATTCGGGTTGGTGTTGGAAGTAGGAGCAGGTGGTGTGTGTGTGGGGGGGAAGGACTGCACGTCGAATTTGTTTGGTTACGAGGTTACGTGGCGTGTGGTAAGGATGGAAACTTGAATAATGCAAATATTGCATGTGGTTGGTTGGTTTTATATAGATGGAAGTGGTAAGGGTGTTGATTACCAAAGTGATGTATACATCAAGGAATGTGACTTTTGTGTTTGAGATATACCAAGAGAACTGGACAACACGGAACTGGTTCAGCTGTTCTAGAAACGTTTTGAGGCTAGGCCGACTATGAGCCCACAGCATTAGAACATCGTTCAAACAAAGAATCCAAAGTAGAGGAGTCAACGGTTGGGTTTGTAGGAAATCGTGTTCAAGCTTGCCCATGAATATGTTCGCGTAGGAAGGGTGAAATTTAAAAAAAAAAGGATAGGAATTGTACTTACGTAGTACCTTGACGAAGATCACGTGCACAATATACACTACAAAATCACTTAAAATTTTCGGCATCAGCCGTCCTCAGTTGTAGAGAAGAAAAATGCAACCTACTATCTTTTCATTGCGTTTCCGACTATACTATATCCCACTTTCTCGGGGTACATTTTCTGTACTAAATTCTACTTTTTCGGGGTGCGTTTTCTATACTGTATCACACTTTCTCCGACTGCAGTTTCTATTTGTATTCCGCTTTCTTGACTACGTTTCCCTTACTGAGTCCCAGTTTTTATTATTTATTTATTGTACCCAGCTCAATTTTCAACATGAAACAATTTCCAAACTCCGTTTCCCATCAGTACTTGCGCACACGCAGAACGTCGTCAATTGTATTTGATGTGGTCTTCCGCCATTTTGTTTTTCTATCTTCCCCAATTGTGCACATATGTTCAGTGCACATTTTTTCTTCTTTACAACTGAGGATGGATTATGCCGAAAATTTGAAGTGACTTTATAGTGTTAAGTGTGTAATTGTGAACGTTATCTTCGTCAAGATACTACGTAAGTACAATTCCTTTCCTCTCTCTTCAAATTTCACTTATTATATTGCATATCCGGGCTTCTCCTATATGTATGTAAGATGGTAAAAAAGGTACAGAAAAAATAATATTTACATTGTAGAAAACTTTATAGCGTGTACAGTACTGTACACTGTACAGCATGTACAGTTGTCAATTGTTCCAAGCTCCGGAAATCCACGCGCTATGCAGCAGTCAACTCTTCTTCAAACTTGGTGCGTCGTCCGCTACGTGTCGCCACTGTCATCTTAGTCTTTTGTTCTGTCCACACATGTTTGTCCTTTCTTCTACTAGCAGGAATACGGTAAAAATATACCGAAATATCGGGAAAAACTATGTGAATTTTATTTCGTGTGTATATTTATTCTATGGAACAAATAAGCTATAAGTAACTTCCTTACTTTTTATTATAAATTTACCTTAAATTATCCTTCCGGCTTTCCTTTGTGTAATGATATATTCTAGTCAATAAAGAAAAAGGTACAAGAAGAATTCAGACAAACATGAACATAATACCAGAACTAAATCTCATCTTCAGGTTCCGCTTCACAATACTACTTTATTTTACAAAACATTTGCATATAAAGGAGTCCAACTTTTCAACAAATTGCCTCGTCATAATAAGTCTATAACTAAACATGCACCATCCAAAAACTCATTGCGTACTCTCTTGTTGAACCATTGCTTTCACACTGTAGAAGAATACTTACAAACTAATCTGAACATGGCTTCTAGGTAAATGATAACATTTGTATTATTAAAAAAAAAAAATCTATGTACGAATAAACAAATGTATATATATTAGCCGCACATTCCTTCCACGTAAATGCCAGAATGTGTATTCTTGTATTGTTTGCTTTTACATAATGTTTCATGTATATACTTAAATATTTTGTTTTAGTAGCCAAATATATATATATATGTATGTGTTAATATTTGTAATAAAAAAAAAGTGTTATATGCAATACGGTCAAACGTATTGGTCTCTGAACACAATAAAATTCAATATCTCCTTAAATTTACTCGATTTGAAAATCGTATATAAAGTACGTATTAATATAAATAAATTAATACATATTAATTTATATACATAATAAATACATATTAATTTATTTATATACATTAATATAAATAAATTAATGTATTTATTATGTCCTATCGAAAAAACTGACAAACGCGATCAGGACACCCAGACAGGAATTACGGTCAGACTGTGCACAAATAACTTCATTTTCACATTTTTCATCTTATTAATAATACATAATTTCAATATGCAAAGTATGTTTACCTACTTTTCTTGTTTCATATATATATTGTGGATACTTCTATATGTACACTAAAATGACCGAAAAGAAACATAGACTACAAATTCCCTGAAGAAATACAGTACAAATGATTGAAAGTATTCGGGATATACCTGGATAATATCTCTGGGTGTTGATCACGAGAAAAGAAATTGTACTGAAGAGAAGTGACACTAATTCGTTACAGAAACTTGAAAATTTCTCGTACACAGAACATTCAAACGCTTTCATTTTCGTCGATTTTTTACTCACAATTTTTCAGTATCTTGAATTCTCGTATATTCTAAAAATTGTATGCCTCCATTGCTTAGGAACAAACTATGCTACATTTTGCTCGTACTAGAAAGGATTTGACGTGGTTCCCTGGCCTAATAATTAGAGCTGCGAACTTAGAATTAACATTGGAAAGACACGTAGATTCGGGTCTTTCTATTGACCGTCCCGACTGGGATTTTCCAATGTTTTCTTCGGTTGTATTAAGTAAATGAAGGGTTGGTACCTAGATTAAAGCCCTGGCTTGTAGTTTTTTTCTTTCTTCTCTCACAGACAATATTACATTTACACGGAAAGACGGTCTGCAACCTTCAATGCTGTAAAGTTCTGGAATGGAAACTTTCAAAATCAAAGAAATAACTACCAATCACGTTTAAGAGTATATAAAACCTATGAAGAACTTACCAACATATTTCTGTACTACAACAGCATGATTTATTTTGGAAGAATGAAGAAGTACATCTTCTATACAGGAATAGATTTGAATCCCACGTCCTTGGGTACTGGCAGCGGGTTTCATGATCCATAGGCTGCGAACTCCATCGATGCTCCATTGAGTCCAATACACTCTAACCTTTTGTAGGAGTGAACCTACGTTATAGAGAGCTTCCTATTTTTTTTTTAATAAAAAAAGAATAAGGTTTATTAAAAAAGAATTTTGAAGTTGGTGTTGCACAATAATTTACAATAACATACCGTAAAGCACATTACAACTCAGGGGAAAAGTTTTGATTCAGAAGACGAATTGGGGACACCTATGACAGATTGGCTCCAGGCTTAGCCCAAAGACTTCTTCCAGCAAGGTATACATCAGCTGCCGTGACAGGGGATCCCTGCTTACAGGTCTATCGCAACTACCTTTAACTGATACGTGTATATGACCGTCTGTTACTCTCATCACCTTTTTCTATTTGACAGTACCAATTATCGAAGTATTCCTGGTATATATTGAGCTCTTAGTGCTTTGGGAATTTCCCGATCGCTTCTGACTTCTCTGGCTAAGGAATGGGAACTGTTCCTTTAAAACTGAAGTGTTAACTTCTCGCTCGGTTTGATATCTTAGACTTCACAGGAGATGAATACACCCAAGTTTTTATTATTTAAAGAACTTGGAGTGTACAAAGAACAATAAATATTCAAGTAATCTATAAAACCTAATGTCTGTGTGTTTGTTTGTATGTTTGAACACAGTACAAATCTACATGCTTGTCTAGATTTTAACCAAATTTTGCATACGTATTCCTTGGGTTCAAATGCAGGAGAGGCATTTAAGGTCACCAGAAGTGACTCTACCACGATCTAATTAATAAAAACTGTAATTCCATTGTTTATAACAATGCAATAAATACATTGTTTCCATCTTTAAGTTATAAATAAATAAATAGTTAAGATTTTAAAATTCGAATTTGGATTGTTGTAAACCAATGATATGTCGATTTAATGTTTTAAAGCAGGTTAAATGTGATCTTATTAATAATTTAGTGTTGGAAAAGTAGTGGTATTAGTAGTAGATGTATTAGTAGTTGCAGAAATATTAGTAGCAACAGTAGTAGTAGTTGCAATAGCAATAATAATAATAATAATAATAATAATAATAATAATAATAATAGTAGTAGTAGTAGTAGTAGTAGTAGTATTATTATTATTATTAGTAGTAGTAGTAGTAGTAGTAGTAGTAGTAGTAGTAGTAGTAGTAGTAGTAGTAGTAGTAGTAGTAGTAGTAGTAGTAGTAGTAGTAGTAGTAGTGTTGTCAATGTATTTTACTCCCTCCGCACCAACGGGCGGGTACTTTGGCTAGTAAGAAATAAAATTAGTATTCCATTTGCAATAGTCTTTTACCATGGAATATTTATTAATTCCCTGTAATTTGGTATATTTTCGTATGGTATACTTTGGGACATTATAGTATATTTTGGGACAACTCAAATAAATATATAGGATATTTTAGGTTTCAATAGAAGACAATAAGAATTTTATGTTGTAAAAACCAAGTGAATCTTGCAAGAAATTTTTCAAGGATTTAAAAATTTTGCCATTCTATATAGTATCCACTTATTTGAAATATAATAATAACCACTGGCGTGACAGACCGAAAGGTCCTGAATCTGCTCCAACGCCATCTGTCTGCAGTTGGTGGAACTGCGTCCAGCTGAGTGACAGCTGTGTGGTCAGCACAGCGCGCCACCTGACCACGAACAAGCATATCAGGTTCTTTCTAGACCGAGATTTGAAATATTATTATTTACAAAGATCCATGGATCTCAATAGTTTGAATACATGCTTTCATTCATATGAAACCAGACGTAAAATGATTTTCATGTGGACATATATAATATACATGTGTTTACGAAAAGTGTAACAAATGTTTGAAAATGATTATACAACAGCCTACCAAAACACTTACAATCAATAGACAATTTTAGAAATATATAAATGAGTTGAAGAAATATTTAATAGACATATAGCTTCCATTCACTACATGAATATATATGAAGTAAAAAAATCTTAAGAGTTTATATATGTTATGTGATTCTTTTATTAAACTATATAGTATCACAATTCATCGATGTTATGTAAATGTACATGATTTTATACTCAAACAGATGCCCAATATTATGTAAATTGATCAAAGGATGCATAAAGGATAAACTTTATGGTTATAATAAAAATAGATATATTAGAACACTGAATGTAAGGTAAAACAGAGAAGGTATCCCCTGTGGTATAGGCCGTGAACTGCGCATGGGGAATGTGGAGATAGCGTTCCACATATTCTCCACCTACAGCACGAAATGAGGTGAGATGGTCAGTCCCACGCTCGACCGCCTTTACCTTCCAATCTGCCCAGGAGTTCTCTGGTACTCCATTTAATAGCAGGCTGGAGATTGCCAGGCATGGGAGCACCGAAGAAAAATCTGAATGTGCATTTTGAAACTAGACGTGCCTTACTGTCTTCTCATGGTCAAACGAAGAAACTGAACGCAATATGATGCAGATTGATCAACTGATGTGAATTTGTACACCAGACAGAATAACTTACAGATTTTGAGCTTTGTATGTAAGATTTGTATACGTAGGTTCCGTTCTAAAACTATCAAGTAAATACAGGATACTATCAGGTAAATACACTATCAGGATAGTTGTAATCCTACTTTACTTACCAGAACGTAATCCAAGAAGACCTCACTACTACTTAGCGTATCTGTACGTTGACATGTGATACTAAAACAAGAACCGTGCTGGGCTCATGCTGGGAACTGTTAGTGAACTATTGCTACCACGAGCATGATAAGTATTTTAAATTCAGGAAAATTATTCATCAGCAAACTTGCGTATTTAAGTGATAGCAGAGACAGTGAAATTACCACACACGCAACGGAACACATTCATATTTTAATACCACATGTTATCTTCCGATAAAAGGAATCGTATGTTTGCCTTTGTGAGCTTGAGCAGTTATTCCTTAGTTGTGAGATTTCCTTGGACTGATGTTCTGGTAAGTCTTTGTTTTTCATGGAGATGCAGAATATTCCTTTAATTCAATCTCACCTTAGGTTTGTTTCGTGCACACAAAGGTTCGTTATCATGAACTGCTTTTCTATAATGACTGAGAAAGTCGCTCCAATCCTGTTCTGTTACATCCGGACTTTTCTCAATATCTAAATCTTCATTTTGTGCTGAAGCTAAATATTTTTTTACTTGTTTCAGGGCGAAAGTTACGATATCCCATGGAACCTATTGAAAATAGAAACATGAAAATTATGGATTATTTATAATTCAGAGGATTGAAAGCCAACGGATGCAAGTGCCATTTGGAAATAAAAATATCGACTTTATTTTTCGTTTACAACACGGTATATATGTGATAAAAATTATGAATACTTTGTGTCAGACATATTTCCTGTTATATATGAAATATGAACTCGAACCTTTTTCCATTTTTAAATGCTACTTTTAATACCTTCAAGATTCTAATTACTAACATTCGCATTTAGAAAAAAAGAAGAATATTTAGAAAAGTTTCGGAGGCATGTGCTATTTTGTTGGGTGGTCCAACGTTCTTATTGAGCCGGTTAGAAGTTGGGTTTACTAGTAAATACTTGATGAAGATACGAAAATATAGAAAACGGTCCTGGATGAGACTCCAATAGAAGATGAATATGGGACACCTTCAGTAATATCTCAAATTTCACTAATTTCAACAGAATTCATTTCACACCTTGTAAAATGTATTTGCAAATACATTTTGTGACTGACTTGAAATATACTACGATAAAGTTTTTAATTTGATTATCAAAAACGAGAATTCACGAAAATGTTGAATAAGGAATAACACAACATGCAAGCCCTAGATAATACTCTGTGACTTTTTCATAATACTATGCGAAATACCATTATGAACTATGTTGCCAAGTTCCCATTTGTTCTTTGATAGATAAAATTCAAGTACATATCACTTGTACATTTAATTACACTTTAGCAGACTGGTGCATTAAATTATATTTACGGTAAATTCGCTTTAAAAAGAGGATGTACTTCATAGTTTAATGAAGCAATCATAACACATAGTTCAAGTTCATAGTGGTTATAAGTCAAGTAGGACAGATGAGTATTGATTATATCAGAAAGGTAAACAGTCAGAACATATCGTATAAGACGATCTATCTACGACGCTTCTACGAAGTTTTCCTCATAGATACACTGTTCTACAGCTAACAATATTCAAGATTTTTGATGCATTGATTGGATATAAGGTTGCATTGTATGTTAAACAGATATTTTATTTATTTAAATCAACAATTTGTAGGTGGTGTAGACAAGCGTATGAAAATAGTACCGTGGAAGATACATTACTGAAACGTAAGATTTTCTTACGATGATATCATTTCTATAGACAGTGTGTTAGGAACTCGCAATATTTTAGTTGACCGTTACAACATTCTTCTCCAATTTTTTTGGTTAGAGTATCTGTTCCGCTACTTGTTTTTCGTAGGAAAAAGTGTAAATTTTAACGTTATTTTTAGCGAGTAAGTATTGGTGTCATACATAAATCTAATTCTTTGCAGTATTATCAAACGATTTATTGACACAATTCAAACATTATTGACACCATTAAATATTCAATACAGAATAACGAGAAATCATTGCTGTCCAATGTGGAATCAGATTGAAGTTGGATTAAGTTTCCCTTATTATCTTTACAACAAATGAACTTAAAAATTTATATTAAAATCATCCATACTTGACCAGGCGTTCAAACTACCCAATCCATAGTAACGTTATCAAAGGAAGGTCAATAGAAGTTCTACAACGCTAACTTATGCAAAGGAATGCAAATGTGGCAAGAAATAAATAGGATAGACTGAATAGAACCTACACAGAAAAACAATATGAACATCCTTTTTATATTAAACAACAAAAATAGGAATTTAGATCCATTAAATCACACAATAAGAAGTAAATTTAAGATTCAATCATATCATTTCATTAAATGGGTTAATAATGCTGAGACCTATATTCCTCTAGTTCAATTACCGTGGATGTGAAATTGAGGGAAGGTAGGGAAAGCACTTTGGGTACAAGTAATGCCATATTGTGTAGGTTAACGCGCAAGTTTTCCTTTATATATAAGATGGTAATAAAGGAAGAAAGAAAAAAAGGATACTTGCATAGTAGAATATTGAGACAGGTGTACAGGAACTTCACAAATACAATAGACAAGCGGCAACATTTCGCAAAAGCGTTTTCAAATGGTAGAAGAGAAAATGGAAAGAGCGGAATGGTACGAGACTAGTGCTAAGGAGACGCCATGTTGCCATATATATATATATATATTACCACGTGGACTGTACGAATTATCGTGACTTTGGATTTAAATTTATTTATGACCTTTTGGCATCTTTAGCTCAGGCCGAAATTATTGTGAATTTTAAATTATTTGACCTTATGCAAGATAAATTATTTCCTCTTTTTTTTAATAATAAAAAAAAGTTTCATTCTTATAAATTTTAATGAAATTCAATGCTATTTCTTCTATTTACTACTTGTAATGAATACAAGTAGTTAAAATCTTACGCTATGACAAACGCACCTCAACCTCCTATAGCGCACCTTGGTCTCTGAAGAAAAGTAATTAATTGTAGCTTGTAATATTAGCTTATATTCTATTCTTATATAGGAATCACTTTAGTATTACTCACTGGTCCGTTATCTTTAAATTTGTCATCCCCTTGCTCATACAACCATCTCAAGAAACTGATGCAGGCCGTCAAACGGTAGTTATGTAGAAAGGCACTGGCTTCATTGTCTGCGGAATTTAAGATGAAACATCTTGGGAAGAAGGTATCAACGTTTCCAGAGTCGTGATACCAATGTGCATTACGCAAAACTCGGTGCAAACCTGACTGTTGACAAAGATAACAATTGTAGTCTTATTTGTTGTTGCTATAAGCATGATTTATAAAAAGACACAAATCATTATATATTCATGCATTTATGAAGAGTTACTACAAAAAAATAGGTTCGTTTTTTCTAAAAAAAAATAATAAATTAATAGAATAAATATTTTAAATATAAACTACGTTGAAACAAAGGCACAAAAATGGTCAATCACTGCAACCGCTCAGTAAGCGGAAGGCTCAGGTTCAATTCCCAGTCAATCCAACGATTAAATTGAGACGCTGAACGAAAGAAGAAATCAAATCACACAGACAATAAGTGTGATTACTATTTCAACGCAGTGATATGATATATGTGTGTGTAACTTGACATATAACCGGGTTTCGGCCTTGTCCCGGCATCGCCCGGCGACGCCAAAAGTTTTCAGAGGCCTGGCCGGACAAAACAAAAGTCCTGTTATGGCCCATTAAACTGCTAAAAAATGTACACTCTCCAAGCAGTGGGCCAGGTCAAATTATGAAAGGAAAATTCACCCCTGCGTATAACTGTTTCTTGGCAGAAGGACGCTGGAACTTCGAAGGTCCTGCAACAACAAGGATTGGTATCTCAAACTTCGGACAGTTGTATGACTCCAAGGAAATCATAATCAAGCCCTTATAGTCTGTATAATTTGGCTATACTTCAATTTTCTCCACATTATTCAGTGTACGGTATTTTTACACACAAGGTCCTTTTGTAAAGAGAAAGTCCGAGAAATGATAAAAAAGTAAGGTTCCTGTTTTAATATCGCTTTTATTTACAGCCTGTGCGTAAAGTGGATTTACTGTATTAAAGTGCACATTGATAACTACTTTTCCCTATAGTCCTCGAGGACATTTATGGCCTTATCTCTCCTTGGTATGAGACTGAAGATATACTTTTTGATAACAATTCGACTCTTATGTTCAAACAATTCTTGGATAGCATTTTGTACCGAACCATCTGGTGGACAGTTCCAAATATAATGTCCCGTGATAATCTGTCGTATTGTTACTCGTTTGAATCAGTTTGACATTAGTAGCGTGTTGATGGTATTTGCCTCAGTTCGAGTTTTACTGCGGCGAACTAACATTTATGCATTCTTCAGAGAGCATTATACCAGCTATTTCCAACTGGACACTATGTGACGTTACACTTTGCTTCTTTTGACCTCAGTTGCAAACTTGGCGGACGTTACAAAGCCGGGTGAGCCGCTTTGACTCTTTGACACCATGACGTGCTATCGTGGTATCATTTTAAAGTTTGCTCTTGGCTATGGGAGGGAAACCCATAATCCAACCATTATTTTTGGTAGTAGCGAGTATTATTTGCATTAGTAAATAAATTTTCAAAATATTTATTTAATACACAGACAACTCCATAAAAGAACCCTGCTCACGTGGCCTAGTAGTTACCTTCCGATATGCAATGAAAGGGCGGCTTGGATTACAGTAACGTTCACGCCAGCCAATTTCACGCTATGGTTCTCCTCAGTCCCACTAGGGGAACGCCTCGACTAAGGTCTTGGCAGCTACCCTCCTCATCGCTTTCAGCTGAAGAGTGATCACCTGGCTTCTTCTTTAAGAAGAATCAGGCTTAGCCCTAGCTGCCTTTTCAGCCCATAAATAAAAATTTTAAAACAACTCAATTAAAGTGTCTTATGTATATCTTTAAGAGGATTTAGAAAAGCCCTTTATCTTTTTAAATGACTTTCGTGCCCCAGGTGGGATTCCAAAATGATTTTTTTTTTTTTTTTTTTTTTGCATAT
>JAGDQP010040508.1:0-17267 GCA_022664845.1 Lepisma saccharinum | reverse complement strand
ATTATTATTATTATTATTATTATTATTATTATTATTATTATTATTATGGAAGTCAACCAACAGTCAAATCAT
The DNA here is from genome assembly GCA_022664845.1 of Lepisma saccharinum. Classification (NCBI taxonomy): domain Eukaryota; kingdom Metazoa; phylum Arthropoda; class Insecta; order Zygentoma; family Lepismatidae; genus Lepisma; species Lepisma saccharinum. The sequence continues at coordinate 17,195 of JAGDQP010040508.1, read as the reverse complement.
TTTTTTTAGGATGATAGAGGGAAGATACTCTGAATCTTTTGAGGACATTAAATTATAATCTGATTTCAATTAATTAATTAAATTCCCATTAAAATAATATATATATATATATATATATATATCCTTTAATGTTATACAACCAGCATTCTTTGATTGTATACTCAGATTCAATGAAATGGCGTGATGAAAAAGTTTTGGGGGTCCCAAAACTTGCATATTGTTGCAACACTGTATAATATGTACCGGTAAACGGTGTGAATAATATCTTTATTGAATTCAGGTTCAGTGTAGCCATATTGCGTACTATCTCCAACTTACCAAATTTTTCTAATTGATTTTCTATGAATCTGTACAGGTGCAAACCGGAAACGCTCAATAAATACAGTGTATATACAAAAGGACTCGGAGCTTTCAAACGTAATCTAATACATCAGCTTAAATGTATAGTATATACAGAATACAAGATGATAGTTTAAATTCAAAAGTTTCCTTTTTGTAATTGGTACAAAAAGAAAAAAAAACTGTTCGAGCGTTCATTTTATGAAAGATTGAAGATTGAATGGAAGTTAGATAATCAACCTCAATTTTTGAACTCTGAATCCCATACGGTCAATATGATTGCCATGGTGAATATAGGAAAGGAGGTACAACCTGACGTATGTATGTCTCCCAATAACATCAGATTCTTATAGACTCTTAGACACTAGCGGTTCTTTCTTCATCTTAAACAAGAATTCCACTGATTTTCTTTTAAGAAAAAATAACACTTCCTCTTAAGACAGTGCCATTTCCTCTTATGAGGGGTAACACTTCCTTTTAAAACATGTTAGTCGTCCTGTTAAGAAAAGGTGATTAAATAAACTCAACTGGCCATGGTCTGTCAGATGGCTGTATTACATTCAAGTAGAGGGTTACGTGATCAGCTGTGTGTCTGAATTTGAATTTTATTTATGGCCTTTAGGCATCCAAGGCTCAGGCCGGGATAGCGGAGGAGAAAGGACTAGGGAAGGTGTCAGCGAGGTCCTATATTGAAGGTTCCATCCCGAAATTTTCCTGGTGTTTCTGATGAAAAACCTCAGTCAGGATGGTTGGTCGCTGCCGTGTGTCTTTCATAACCACAAGAAAAGGTGATACTTCCAAGAAATAGTGATACTTCCTCTTAAGAAAAGTAAGACTTCCTCACCACCAAACAACACCACCTCTTTTTTTTTAAAAAAAAAAAGAAACTTGATACATCTTATGAAAAAGTTAAATTTCTTGTTAATAAAAAGAAAAATGGTACTTTCTCGTAAGAAAACTAGTACTTTTCTTTGAGAAATAGAAGTTTGTAATACAAACTTTGGTTTATATTCTCAAGTAGATCCTAGAACTGTTTATTTATTTATTTTCGAAATGAAACTTGTTTCGAGAGTTGCAACAAAAAAGTCGATTTGGGCTAAACTGAATTTTAGAGGATTTGTGACAATAATGGGATAATTATTTCGCTGTGAAGGACAAAGTTTGTAGTTCGGTTTTCTTTTTGGCATGTTTGTATGAAATTGACGGCAGAATTCGCTCATTCATAAATTTTAGTCTTGTGTTTTGATCGAATAGAAATGAAATCAGCTTTGAGGTTTCTGATTCTTTTATGAGGAAGAAAATAATAAAACAGATTTTTTGTGAAAATTTTTGGTCTTCTAAAAGAAAAATATCATCTTGTTTGCTTTCTTCAGTAGCATCGCAAGTAGAGAGAGCGTCAGCGTAAAAATGAGTCAGACGAGATGACGACGACCATGTTTCTTCGATGTTGTTTTGTTTGCGTGTCGAGGGAGCATGGTAGCAGTGTGGAGAATTCGGACGGCAAGAAAGAGAGAGGGGGAGAAGAGATCTTGCTGGAATAAGAAGAGTTTAGTGAGACTGTTTTGGACGTTTTGACAGCATCCCCTCTTCTCCCCAAACCTCTCCGCTCCCGAGTCTTTCTCTGCCAGGGCTGTCGGAGTGATGGATGGGTTCACTTACAGAAGATAGATCAACAGCATCCCTTCTTATAATCTTTTCCTAACCTACCACCCTTCTCTTTCTCCCACTTACATTTCCAAAATACCACACTCTCCGTCTCTCCTTCTATTCACTCAAGACGTCTTTTGTAAAAAGAATTCTTTCCTCCCACATCGCTCTACGTCTATTGCATCTATCAGTTCTCTTTGGGGACTATCCTAATTTTTCTGGACTTTTTTGATTCATTAAGTGTTACTTTAACGATTTTTTTCTCTTTAGAAATGTTCCTATTTTTTTCAGTGTATCTTTTTTTCTCACGCAGGAAATTTCCCGAAATTAAGAATTTTCAGCAGTTGCTTTCTGCCACTCTATGACACTTGGAGAAACAAAGTAATTACACTCAGGTCCTGTACAGACTAACTATTTATTAAAATTAACTGACAAGTCTAAATACGAAACTAAGATATCGTAAGGTCGAGGATGGAAAAGTCGACCAGGGCCTTTCTGAGACTAGGGTTTTCGGAAAATACAGTATAAACATTTGCTACCACTAGGTACAACATTTGCCTATTGTTACTTGCCTGTCGGTGGTTTGTAAAAGTTTTCGAATCCCAATTGTGTATACAACCAACCACACAGTGCTGCATTTTAAATTGTTTATTACGTAGGATTTGCAATACATTCCACAAAAATCAGGAATATTGGAAGTCATCTTGTAACTTACTCTTTCTTGATTTTCTTTTGTTTCCGATTTGGAAAACAATGAAAATTTTAAAATTGAAGGGAATATTTTTGACATGAAAACATCTGAATTTATATTCATTTACTCAAACCTAATCACAAGAAGAAAAAAAAAGGTAAAGTCACCAAATAAGAGGTAGGCGTCTAATTAAAAATATCTCATTATTTAAGTAGTCCTTTGACGCTGTGTGGCAAGATCAACGGAGAATTTGCATATCGTCACTTGACATTGTGTTTATTGCCAGTGAGCCGTAGAGTAAATTTTGTTGTTTGTTATATGTTGTGCAGCGAAAGTAAGCACAAATACCTTTCGATCACTCATTTATAAGCAGTTAAAAAAAAAAGTCTCTTATTTGGTTACTTTACCCTAACCTTTGAATAAATGACACTTTTGTAGTGTCAGAACTAGAGTTACCCAAATCTGACACGATTTCTATGCTTATCTACTGTGCAGACGTCAATTACTTGCTAATGAACCTCTTACAGTGAGGATCCCCTATTTTATGCTCTTCCCTTATCTGTGATTATATGTCGAGATAATTTGTGACAACGTCGTGTCAGGTTTGAGTACCTTTTGTTCCGATACTACGCATTTTTAATTTCTTTAAATAATATTTTTATTGAGTTTGTTTGAGTAATTGCTTCCGGAATATAAATGCGGATGTTTTCATGTCTAAAATTTTACCTTCAATCTTAAAATTTTCATTCTTTATGAAACAGTGAGATTTAGAGACAACTTCCTATTTTTTCGTATTCCTGATATTTTGTTAAATTTATTGCAACTCCTAGATAATGGGCAACTTACAATTCAGTATTGTATGGTTGGTTGCATATACAATAGGGGTTCTCAAATTTACAAACTACGCCCTGAACACAATAAATATCCCAAGATGTATGAATCGAATTAATGTGGATTGAATTTGTGGTCGTTAGATATCTAAATTATCTCAGACCGGGGGAGTAGGCCTATAAGAAAAAAGGATGTGGGAAGGAAATCAACCAGGACCTAGTTTGAAGACACCATCTCGTCATTAGCCTCGTGTGACTGAAAACCTGTTAGTATGACCGACTGCTGGATTCGAACCCAGTACTTTCCAGAAGCGAAGCCAACTCGCTATCAACTGATCCACGATCTTTTGCGGTTTCGTTGCGCTGCGCACACGACACACCTCTTTGAACAAAATCCGCCTGGGATGTGAGGACCACGTTATTTGGAATGTATCGCACTAGAGTTTGGTTTGTAGTCATATGTAGATGATGAACAGAGAACGGAAAAACTGGAAACCATGCAAGTGTTGACCTTATAATTTTTATGAGTGCAATCAGGTCAGCATTCAAGCACGAAACACGAGAACAAGTCAAGGATTCCATGGGACCTTTTGCCTGAGAATGGACCTTCGATCATTTTAAAGTTGTAAGAAAGTGTCAGTTTAATTTCATTACTTACATACAACGTTTTATGGTAATTAAGTGCATTGTTTCTAAACTGAAGAACAAGAAACAAAAACTATGTTTTTTATTCAGTGTACGTAATTAAACGAATATGTCTGTACGTAAACGTGGCGTGTCTGCTTGATACGTTTACTTTTATATAGAGATAAGCTCAATTCTAACCGACGCTTCTATGCATTTAAGAATAAAGGACATGGGATCCCATACTGGGTGGTACAAATATTTCCTTAAAGGATATAAAAGGGGGAGTTAACTGTTATGCTTTGCTAAATGTCTCTGTACTCAGTCTATCTCTTTCGCTCTCTTCTTTAACCTTCTGATTCCTCTCTAATTGCCTTTCAAACCATTTTGTTTCTGTCAACTCTTTGGGCTTAGAACATCATCAACAGCCGAGCCCCCATGCTGGTTGCGCAGCCACAATAGCCAAGCATCGTCTCAAGGATAGATTGATCAAGCTGAGTGCTGTGGTATGGCTCAAAAAGAAACTATGGGGATATTCTTGTTGAGAAAAGGGGGAAGAGAGGGAAAAAATTAAAGAAAGACCCAAGGCGGCTCTCTATGCAAGAGAGCGACCAAACAACAGATGTAATACATCACAACGTCAGAGTCCCTAAGATTTTCCTTATGCGCAGTCGGTCATTAGAAGACTTTCAACGAACAACTTTTCAAACGTCACTCTTGGCATATTCTTCTCCATCATTATCACGTGGTGCATTGCCCCTCCTAATAAGTGTTACAAACTATGAAGCCAGCGAACAATATCTATGAAGACGAATGTTTAGTTTCGTTCAAAGATTTATTTCAATTTAGAAATCAAGAAGTTCTAGATCGCCCAAAAATGTAGTTAGGTTTTTTTTTCTTTTTTGTAAATTCTGAACATAGTGTAATTTAATCATAAAATTCAATTCGCTTACTGTTATCGATCTTATGCTAGAGTTAGGGTATTCCAATTTGCGATATATCGAATCGATACCGATAGTTAAAATATCAAAACTTCTATATCGAAACTTGTTGATTTTCGATATTTTAATTCGATATTTCGATACGATAGGTGCTATTTACGATGATATTTCGAAACGAATTCGATATTCCCATACGATGTTTATTTCCATATATCGATACGATTTTTTTATTTCGATAGTTTGATATGATATCAATATTTTCTTCGATATTTCTGTTCGATTTTCCACTACACTTTGATATTTTGGTTTGATATTTGCTTTCAATATTTCGATACAATAGTTCGGTTCGATATTTCGGTTTGATGTTTTAGTTCGCTGTTTCGATATAATCTTTTTAGTTCGATATATCGATATGATATTTTAGTTCGATATTTTGGTTGGATATTCAGTTCTATATTTTGGTTCGATGTTTAAGTTTGATATTTCGCTACATCATAAAATTTGATATTAGAAAAATATCAAACTTTTAATTTTGAACACTCCCATCTTGTGCTAATAGTTTATAGTACTGCTACCAGTCACAATGAAGACTCCAAACTATCCATGTCGTCAATTATTTTCTATAATGCTCATTTACTTCATAGAGACAATAACAATAGTCCATAAACTATATACTTCAGAAATACACAGACATTATCAATATACTACCAATAATTCGTGTAGTAATTTCCGAGACAATATTCTCAATTTCAGCTATTCACCATATCTCATCTATTAGTCATCATATCTCAACATAATAAAATTTCTGAAACTTGCCAACACTCCAATCTCTATTGCCAACTATCAGCACAAAATCAATTAGACTTGATTGTCTATTTGACGTCTTTCAAGATCCAATCATATCTCCTTAGCAAACCAACAAATGGTATTCATAATTAAGTTGCTATGGAGGCATATAATCAAGAACATATCGAACAGTCCACAAACTAATTTTAGGTATGATACGAATGTATTTTATTTATAGTCTTTAAGCATCTCAGGCTCAGGCTGAGATAGGGTAGTGAGAGAATGTTGGAGAAGGTATTTGGCCAGGGTCTAGTTTTGTACATAGGTCTTCCATTCCGATATTTGACTGAGGATAAAAGCCGGAAAACCCTCAGTCAGGCTGTGCTGTTGCTGAGATCGCTCCCATGACCTTCCGATTGCTAAGCTAACGCTCTACCACTGAGCTGCTCGGTAGATTCTGTATAATATCTTGCTAAATAAGAAACTGAAAAATAAAATGCTTGTAAGAATCAAATATTGAAGTATTTTCATAATGATAAATGCTATTATTTGTTTAAGTAAGTGTATAAGTTTAATGTCGAGTGGTTTCTGTTAGCATTTAGTTTGAAAGTGATATAGAGATCGTTCAAATTGACAAATAAAATTTGGAGCACCTCTATGATAATTCATAAAAGGCAACCCTCTGTTGACAGCAGAATGTCAAGAAACCCACTGTTGCCAATATGTCATCTGCTAGTAAGAAGTATGCTGTACTGGTATTGGACTGATACTGATGATTAAGGCTGCAGATCACCCCCGCCATCTTGGTATGCACTTTCCATTGATTAACATGGGAATTGTTTTACTCGTCTTATAGATTTCAGGAATATAGTTTTAACTTCTGTTTTCGCCTAGTTTATCGTCATGTTCTCTTTTACTCATACTACTTTATAGAAATGCAATAATTTATACAGGAACAGTATAATTTCCTGTTAACATATAGTGATTTATATAGCAAACTATTAATAATACATTATACTTATATATTTGGAGAAACTTGACAAACCAAAACTATACAAGAGTCAAAATAACCACCAAGACAAATTTTGTCAAAGCAGAACTTAAATATTCTACATCCGAGAGGCATAAAATGAGTAAAACAATTCCCGTGTAAATCAATGGAAGGTACGTACCAATATGGCGGGGGTGATCTACAGCGTTAAGGGGCCAGAACTGGATCCTGAAGGAACAGAGAAACGGATCCTAAAAGAACCGGTTCCAAGATTTGAATCCTACGTTCCAAGATCCGAATCCGGGTATCTGGTTCGGCGATTGCAATATTATCCTGAACTGGATGCTGGTAATACGTATCAGGATTCTTGAGAATCGGATCCTAAAAGAACTGGGGACGGCGATGAATAATTAATATACTCAAAAACTCGTAACTATGCCCTGGTTATAAAGCGCAAAATCGGGATGACTGGAGAAGGCTTAGGTTGCCTTGAAGGATCTGCAGCTTTCGGCAGAATACTGATGTTTATGAGCTCCTGCTTAGTTAGTCGCTCTTGCTTTCAGTGTTGACCTTACATTGTACCACAGAACTATAAGTAGCCCCTACTGCGTACTAGGGTCTACTTGAATTAAGAAGAATGTTTTTTCGAAAGCTCGGTTTTGCGACGTGATGCTCTCTTTGAGCGAAAGCCATCTGCAGGCCAAGACTATCGAGCAAAATAAAAAAAAAAAGTTTTGTATTGTCTGATCTGAGTGCAACTTTTATCTAGGCTATATAAATATATAATTGTGGTTATTTTATTAGTTTCTCCTGAAGAGGGTTGGCAGCACTGTATGTACGAGTTGCTGTGGATGTCCCAAAGCCCAGTATAGCCCCTGGATGCCTCTTTTTTTTGTTTTCTTGCTCTTCAAGCAGATGAATTATGTTGTAAATTTCCTCCGCTGACTTCTCGCTTTTTCAAATCAACCTACTATATGATGATTGTCCACTCCAGCTCTCTCTCTCTTTCTCTCTCTCTCTCCTCCCTTTGTGTGTGTGTGTGTATGTGAGATACCTTTGCACATTGATGAAGTGAAGCTTTTTCTTATTGGTTGCTAGAAAATGACCCTGTTTCGGGGTGGGCCTGCCTGCCCATGCCTCGTTTTGAGTTTTTGAGCAACACAAAAGTCTCTTCCCTTCTTATATAAATGTTTTTGTCTTTTTTTTCTACTTTTGACGTATGATATGTAGTATGTGTGTTCATTTATACGTAGTCTGTGTGTGTGTGTGTGTCCAAGCATATCTCATACTCGAATTTCAACAGTCATGTCTAGTAAGTGCTTAGGATAACTTTATATCGTGTTAATGTCAACCATCGTTTATTGCTTTTATAAATTTATTTTGTGTGTTGTTTAAATGATTTATATGGCCTACTTGTAGGGTGTAGTTATCTTTCATGATGTTTCACAGGAGTGAGGTGTATTATAGACGCTTCTGTAATAGGAGAGCTTCGTAAGTATGAAAGTTTATTTTTTTGTATTATATGTATAATTAATTTTATTTCTACAATCAAGATAGTCAACTGTCTTTAGATAATTATAATTTTATACTTATATAAGCTCTTATTTCCGCCGTAAAAGTAACGCATCTCAAGATTAATATATTATACAGACCATCCTACGCCCTCAAACACCCTGATTCTTCCCTACACCCCTTCACATAATTTGAACGAAAAACGATTTAAAATATAAATCTCTTAAATTTTCCTTTACACATCTACATTCCAGTGGCTTGCATCATTTTTTAAAATTTAATTTTGAAATTTAACACAATAGATGACACTAAGATTTTAAGGTATTCTAAATGTGATAATTATCCGTTCTTCGACATTTGAAACATTTTCTTCCTGCACTGATCTAGAATGTTATTCATAATTGAACGAACTATTATCGCTTCCATTTATTTCCGTGATTCTTAAACATCTCTGTCACGCAGGTCCTTCACTCGTTAGAGAATTTCTTTGCGGATACCTTATAATATGTGGTTTGAATGGCAAGTGTGAAATAATGACAAACCAAAAGTTCGGTAGTTATCTTGTTCGGTATATATGGAAAGTTGTAAACAATGAGCAAACACAATAATGTAACAAACAAAACTTAAACAATGGGAAAAGCAAAACCAAAAGTTAAGTGTAGGTCATTTTTAAGACTGAAGATCAATTTGTTTATTGTTTGTAAAGGAAATTAAAAATGCACGAAGATAAAATTTTCACATTTACAATCGCAGATACACGAGTCTACTAAATATATATGAGAAATGGAACGGTTTGTGTGTTAGCACAAGACCATTGCATGTGTAGCAGTTTTAGTGACCATCAATATTCAGGTCTGATTACACATTAAAATGTCCCATGCGTACGTAAAATTTATCTAATTCTTATTCAACTTTAGTTAGTGAACTGGCTGTATTCTCTGCAAGTAATAAAATGCATAGCAATACTTTATGGTCACTCTTTATGAAGTCTCCCCACTCCTGCTCCCATTTCCACACTTTTTTTTTACTCCAAGAGCACGAAAATTGTGTTTAGATATTTCTTAGTCCTGAAAAATTGTAATGATATAATATCCAGTGATTTCGAGACGTTAGCAATTATCATACATTATGAAGTCATAATTTAAGACATATTTATTTTAGATCAATTGACAACATATCCCCATAGCTAACTACCCATTGTATTTCATAGTAATTTGTAGGCACTAGAGAGACCAATGTTCTGAAATTTCGATAGTGCCACTGGCGGACTGGTCTGTCCGGGAAACCAGGACTTCCCGGATGCTCCTCCCCCCCAACCCCCGCCGGCCCTTTTTCTTGGAAGCGTAATATTACTCAATAAATAAGACAATTTTTACTACTACATTTACTACTACACTACTACCACTACTGGTAGTGTTAGGGTATTTTCGGTTTTCCAAAATTAGCAATTTTGACACACAAGACGTTATGACTAACATAAAGGCCTTGTGAAGTTGGTCTTCTGAAGAGCCCTCACAAATCACATGAAGGTCTCATGTAAGGTAAGTGCCCATTCATTGATTTAATACATCAATATTCTTTACAGCCACTCTATTTACATAATACTTTGTCTTTTGAGTCCTGATCAGGAAACTTTTTTAAAAATAGAGGCGGGGCTGGGTACATTTGTCCACTGTCTCCCCATACTGGAGTTGGTCCTTCATTGATGATGTTTCATCCATTCTGTTTTATATGGCATATAATACGGTCAATGCGCATTGTCCGTAACTACGGAAAAAAATCAGACCATGCACAGCCGATAATTGCTGCATTTCATACATTGTCTGCATAGTACGCAGAAGTGTTGGCCACAAGACGAGACGAGGCAGAGAAATGTCTGTGGCAAATGAGACGAGACAGGACTCTCGTACTATACAATATTTTCGAGACGAGACAATTTCTGGTCAAGACTTTTTCAAGACAGGACAACCTCGTCTCATGGTCAACACAGTACAACCAAAACATACGGCAAAGCAATAGGCGTCACCATGCAATGCAATTTAAATACATACATTTTCTACGTTCTATATACTCTTGCTCCAAACTGCTAAAGAGTAAGTTTTCATGAATAAACTTTAATCTGTGGTATTTGGGTTTTGAAAACTTGTGAACGAGAATTTGGGTGAAAAAAAAAAAAGACACTACACATGTTTCTTTTCGGAATCGTGAAACTATAATTTTCGTTTGTTGAACTGGCAAAGTTTGTCCAAATGCGGTGTAGTGATACCTTCCCTCGTTGATGATTCTTCCGAGACAAGGGTAGAGAAACTAGAGGCCCGGACCTTAGGTAAAGTACTCTCCCGGCATTCGACTGGTGAAACTGAGGAAAATTCTGGTTAACCTCAATCAAGATGGCCACCAGTGTGGCCGAAACATGCAGTCTTAAAATTACCGACACGAAATGACGATATTACCAACTATATCCCGGGGGCTGGGTTTGCATAACTGTGTTTTGTTTGTAAGATTAATCCAAGATTTAAAGAAAAAAATCCTAAAAATGTAAAGAATGAAGCGCGTTATTTCCATAATGCACTTTTTTTTCTCTTTCTCTTTGTAGATCCTTTTTCTCCCCTTGTCCGTGGGGAAGTTAAATCTTAGAGTAAACAGCTCAAAGATGAAGACAGAGAAACTTAAAAATGGGGGAAGACTACATTAGAAAAAATAAGATAAAGAATAAGAAAATAGAAAAGGAAGCAGCACAAAGGGGGGAGGGAGAACGCAAATAAGATAAATGGTGTGACTTTATTCATCCTCTTTTGTTTGTTCTGAGACAATAAAATTATCAAAAGTTATTCTTGAAAATATAACCATGGAGTAGAAACAAAATTCTGTTACAATTTCTCTAGTCTTTTGGTATATATATTAAGCCTCCACCTCCTCAAACATTCAGTGGGGGAGTTGTCCTCACCCCTCACCCTCAGAAATCCCTCCTTTTACCATGGTAACCCCTCTGTCTCCTTCCAAACTTTCCTCGCCATTTCCGTTGTCTCCAACCAACTTCAATAAATCATTTTGCGCTTTGTTCTCGACCAACACCCCCTTTTCCCCCTCCCCCTGCCTTCACTCTGAATTTCCTCCTCCCCTTGTAACCCCCCCGCCCTTATATTTTAGCTTTTCCCTATATATGCTGAACAGTCGGTTTTCCAAACGCTTAATATAGAGCTTGAAAAGCGAAAATGCCACACAACACATACACATTACACGTACGCTGACTGTGTAAAGCCCAGTGCCATGGGGTTCCTCCCAAATGAGGAGAAAGCTTTGAACTTTTGTAAACATAATATACTGGTAGTATTTTACAATAACTCTTGTTTTAAGAATGATAGTATTCATATCTTGTAAAAACAATACCACGAGTCTAATCCACGTACAGGTTTGAAGATATATGCTATTTTGTTTGATGATTTTTTTTTCTCGGGCGCTTAGAAAACAATGCAGAATTTTGGACACTCAGTATAGGAGCGTACTGTACTGTTACTGTACTACGTTTTTTTTTTTTTTAATTTTCTTCGTGGTCTCTCGTAATAATCCCAGTGGTCAATTTGGCTTTAGAGAAGTGGGGAACGCTCTCTGGGTATTAATAATAAATAAAATCCTCTAATTGATCGAAGAACAATATTATTATCTAAGATTCGAAATTTTATATAAACCTGTTGTTGCGCAATGAAGTAAAACTGCTACCTGAAGTTAGTTACAAGTAAAGAACTATATAAATAAATCACAGCCATATTCAATCCACTAGTGGATGAGGCCTCTCCCCGTAGGGAGGAGTTGGTCTACTGCTCCCACGCTGACCAGACGGGTTGGGAGAGGAGAGCCGAAGCTCTCACTGTGATCGCCACTGTCTTTTATTCACAGCAGCTCCCCAATTGTCCTCACGATGCTGGGTCAACACCGAAATTTTTTAGCCCCCACCGGGAATCGAACCCGAGACCGCTCGCACTGAAGTCGAGCGCGCTACCGACTAGGCTACGCAGGAGCTCAAAGAACTATATATATATATATATATATATATATATATATATATATAATTATACTTTAAAAACATTGAAGTATACACTTCAGATAGTTTTGCAGTCTTCCTCTATATTACCTCTATTACAAAAACTCTGGGAACACTAAGTCGATTCCAGCCTGGGACAAAAAATAAACAGCCCCACATAGGGAAAGTTTAATAATCGTAAACAGAAAAATAGCTAAGAATCTGAGGGGTTGCTCAACTCCTTATTAAACAAATTACTCACTTACTCTATGGCTTATAGAACTCACAAGTTCATTGCCGCAGTAACAAACGTTCACCAGATGATTTTGTTCTGGGTAAGAACATGACAAATATGTTTTAAAAAACATACTTGTAAAACAATTATTTAAAAAAATATTGATTAAAAAAGGTTTTCATGCCTCGTGAAACTTTTAGTAAACGTAAAAGGATAAAGTAACATGAAAGGACCTGCCACTTAGTCAAAACACTAAAAATAGACGAGAAAAGAAAGCAGGTTTACCACTTGCAATACCATTTCTGTGGTTATGCTTAGCGCAAAATGATACAAGCACAATTCAACCCACTAAATCTTAATAAATGATGAGTTATTCGTGGAATATTCCCGAAAACTTCAATGCTACAAATAAAACACAAATGAACAACAATTACAAAGAATAGAACAAAACCGCTCCGTATAGGATACCTTACGTTTAGATTTTCGTGTCCTGGAGCATAAAAAACACCAAAGTCTGTTCCTTTGACCTTTCCCGGAACTGAACTTCTGAAAAACGTCAAAAAGAGGGGACCCACTAGCACCAATGTCAAACTTATTACAGAAAAAAACACTCACTACATATTACAAAAAGAACACATATTATGAACCACTACGCTTCTGATTACACACACTCAAATACTACAAGTGCATAGTTAACGAACATCAAACAGAATCGAAAGTAGAAAACAAAATCTAATCACAAAATAATGCAAACCACATTGGTTCAAGATCACAAGTGCGCACCTGAAAAGATTATAAAATGAAGCCGAATATATTTTTTCGGGAGATGAAAATGAGCAGTAGCAAACTTCTGCAAGAAGATCACATATAATAAATATACACTTTCTTTCTTTTTTTTTAAAAAAAAAAAAGCCTTGGGAATGACTGCCAAGCCTTCAGCTGGCAGCAAAGGTTGTATGTTCAGAGTTACGAGCACATTCTGCCTTGGATCGCATCGACAATTAACATGAAATTACAACCAATACGTTCAAAAATAATCCATATCACATGGTTATGTTGGTTCTGTCGAAATGGATAACAGTACTAAATTTGAAATAATAAACAAGTTATAAACAAATTCCACATATGATTTATTGCGTCACCATCAACATTCAGCATGCGTCCCCTCTAAGAAATGGATCGTTCCCCTGCTTTCCAGAACGAAATAAATTAGGGGAACGCAAATTCGATTTTCCAAGAACTGGGGCAACGGCATGACCCCGCGTTGTCCCCCAAATCGACCACTGAATAATCCCTTCTTTGCGAAGGTGTACGTGCAGTTTTTGCACGGTTTCTATCGATGTTTTACCTTAAAAAATGTTAGGGGTTAGCTCCAGAATTTAGGGGTGATACCCCTATACGGGGGACTGGCAGAATCACTGATACAGGCACAGTTCATTTCACCAATAATTAATCTGTTTAAAATATTTCATGCAAATATAAAGTATTAAGTGTGTACCACGAACGCTTTCGCAAAGCAAATTATAGATCAGAAACAGTGAAAAAAAAAAGAGCTTTGCATGGCCCTGCATTCTGAAGTTCCTGGCTTCGAGTCCAGCGGTCGGCTTTTATGTCTTTTACCCAGGCTAGGATGGTACCTTCAAAACTAGTTTCTGGTATATTTTCTCGTATCCAAATGCAACCTGATACCTAAAGCTCATAAATGCAACGTAATTTAACTCAGTTGTGACTCCATTTTCCAACAAGAAAAAAATCTATAATATCGACATTCGATAATCTGAAGTGACAATTTGATAAGCTATAGTTTGACCGAGATAAAAAAAAAGTAATAGTTGGCGCCGTAGTGTGTGGTGCTAAGTTTGCAGTGAAAAAATAAATACGAAATTATGGTAGCCCATACAATAGTTTCCGATAGGCTAACCTAAAGGCAACTTTATCGAAGACAAAGGAGCAAGATAACGCAATGTATTTAATCAAACATTATAGTTGGTTTCTTTTCGTTGTTTGTAATTTGATTAGTTTGAATTCTGTAATTTAGAATTCTGGACCATCAGCTCTGACTTATATATTTCTAAATAAACATGGATAATGCATATTAACATGAAATCAATTACCGATAGGGACTTTTTCGAGCCATACCATTGGAATAAATAATATTCCCTATCTCACAATAATTTTTAGTTTACATTTGTTGGTTTGTTTAATTTCGATTTGAGTAACTATGGTTTTGTTCCCATGTTGACTAGCTTTACTAGGGTATCGTAACTTGAAGGACACAACGTGGGAGGAATATGACTATAAACAGAAGGGGGATACAATGTGAAAGTTTGGTTTTAAATGTTGATTGCGGTGGTCGTGTGGTCTAACTACTTAAGTCAGTGTCTTCAAGGTTCTGGTTTCGAGTCTCTGCTAGTGTATGAATGTGGATCTTAGAAACTTAACAACTTACAGATCAAGACGGCTTTGAACCAAGATCGGAAGTCGTCGACGTTTTGCCGATTTATCATTTACATTTCCTCATCGTGACCAGACTATGTAGCCAAACATGA
Organism: Lepisma saccharinum; assembly: GCA_022664845.1. Taxonomy (NCBI): domain Eukaryota; kingdom Metazoa; phylum Arthropoda; class Insecta; order Zygentoma; family Lepismatidae; genus Lepisma; species Lepisma saccharinum. The sequence goes on along the minus strand of JAGDQP010040508.1, from coordinate 2,029 downwards.
ATAATATAATAAAATTTAAGATGTTGGATATCTCTATTTATTTACATGGATTCTTGCAAGGAAATAATTAGGCCTCCATTGTATGGATATGGTAAACAAGTAAACATATGGTAAACAAATAAAGGTTCACCTTTCGATGAAAACAAGTTAGTGTCTTTAAACATCCAATCAATCTAAAGAGAAAATCTATAAAACCGTTTCTGTCCGCTTTACCCCTTTTCAAACAGGCTAACTCTATTTAGAAGTTAAAACTTTGAAAATGTCTTCCTTGGTATGCTACTATTAAATATTTAAAAGTAATACTTTTGTCAAGATCAACCAGTATTGACGTAGGGTGTAGTTTAGATTCTAGAACACTAGATCCATCTGTGATCTAATTTTTAACGTTTTCTGTAAGTCAAATAGCAGATTGCAGAGAAGGGGAAGGGGGTAAAACTTGATTTTTCGTTTCCAATTTCTTCGAGAAAAGGCACACAACACATACTAGCATCTTATATTATAAAGATTATTTATTATTTTATAGCTAATTTAAGGTACGTAGTAGATATTTACCCTTTTGCATAAGTTATCCAAAATCTTAAATTAGGAAAGAACCATTGTTCGTGGGGAAGTGCACTGTGACGTTTAATCGGGTAAAATTTTGACTTCCATTAGCAAGAAAAAGTAATATTATTTGAAGAAACTAACGCCTTTGCGCCAAAATTACTGTATCTGGTGAGAATAGAATATACAACAATATTCATGTAGAAAAGCTAATGACCAATATTGATGGAACGTTACCGAGACACCAAAGGCGGATAAATCGATGCACACAATATTCTCTATTCGGCTTCAAAGGGTTAAGTTTTCCGCTGAAATCGGAGGGTGTTGTATTGATGTTGAAATGAAAATAAGTTCCAACGTGCGCATATGAACTACAAAGGAGAAAAAAAAAGCAGGACATATTTTTAACTAATTGAGTAGCATATAATAATTTATGCAACACTATGTGTTGTATTATTCCCGTTAAGGAATTATTATAGCAATAGTTAGCAAATTTTAAACATAAAACAACACTAAATCGTGTAGTTGAAAGTATCATATATATGTTAATTTGGTTACTGGTTTGATATTAGACTATTACTGTCGCTGAAGAATTACAACGGGGCATAAATTTACGAGAATTTATTTTCACTATATATTATTTTTAAAACCAAGGTCTGTTGAGTCATCAAATGAAGTCAGCACGAATTGATTAATATTTTAAGTTTAATGTTATTCTAACTGAGATGTAGAACAGTCTTTTATGTCAATATATTGAAAACTAGACTACCTGTTAGACTCACATACGTTAGAAATTGTTGACCAAGTGTGATCAACTTTCGTTATATATATGTGTAGGATATATACAGTATTTGTTCCTTTTGTTTATTGTTTCATTTACGTGAAGTGGAAGAAATCCAGGGTTGTGCGGTTTCATTTGATATTGTATGCCTCCAGAAAGCCGATTGGCTCTCTTGGCTTCCGTATACAAGCAGTCCTGTAATTGATTCCGGCTAGATAGTCACAGATTTTTTTATGTTGGGCTGGCATTATCAGGACAAATTACTGATCTGAAAATTGGGACTGGTCTGGATATACAAAGATATTTAAGATATTAGACCATTATGCTTAGAAATAACGAGCTTCTAGATTCAACCAAGGATGTTCTAATAGAAGATATGCTTATAGCTATCTCATGCGCAGTGAAAATGAAGCCAACAAACAACTGATCATAGGCGAAGGCGACGCGCCTGATTGGTTAGCAGGCAACTAAAGAGTTACCATCTCTGTTAGCCGAAAACAATGTTTTTAATTGGAGTAAGTTTACTGGCCGGGACTAAACTGTGACGTTTGGCCTCAAGTTCTTTGCAAAATCGCATATCCTCTCTTAGAACATCCTTAGATTCAACGTATGCTAAATACTCTGAGAATCGACTTTGACACAACTGTACTCCTCACTCAATGTGATTTCCTGGACTTGTTTGTCGTTATTTTATTAACCCGTGAA